>VWZV01015694.1:89646-102971 GCA_013397155.1 Irena cyanogastra | reverse complement strand
ACACACACCTCCCAAATATTTATATGGAATTCACAAACAAGGTAGGACCAGCGACACACACACACACACCTCCCAAGTGTTTAAATGGAATTCACAAACATGGTACAACGTGTCACACACACACATCTCCCAAGTGTTTAAATGGAAATCACAAACACGGTACAACGTGTCACACACACACACACACCTCCCAAGTGTTTAAATGGAAATCACAAACATGGTACAACGTGTCACACACACACACACACCTCCCAAGTGTTTAAATGGAAATCACAAACACGGTACAACGTGTCACACACACACACACACCTCCCAAGTGTTTAAATGGGAATCACAAACACGGTACAACGTCTCACACACACACACACACACCTCCCAAGTGTTTAAATGGAAATCACAAACACGACCCCCTTAGAGCTGCGCTGTTCCTTTTTTTTCTGAGCTGTGCAAATACAGAAGTAAAATAACAGCTTGGCAAGCACGTGCCTGCACTTCTGCAAACGCCGCGGCTCGGAGGGTGTGGAAATATGTGCACAGGGGTGTTTAATGCACTTTTGTTTATAAAACACGCGTGGATTTCATGGGGCTGGAGGAGCTGGGACTTTCAGTGCGCTCAGCTGGGGGAAAGGAGTGGAAATCTTCAAACGGGGTCTGAAAGAGAGCAAATGTCTGGCAAGGTTTCATTGTGCAGTCACTCATCTCTCTCCCGGGATGTTTTGGATTATTTGGACCAGATTAGCTCGCACAGTGCCATGAAAAGCACCTAGCCAAGTGTTGTTTTCCTGCTCTTCCCTCCTCCTCCTCCTCCTCCTCCTCCTCCTCCCCCGTGTGTCCCAGCCAGGAGAAGAAGCAAGGGGGCATGGCAGAGCTTCATTAGGCTGCTGCAATAAAACACTTGCGACACTCCTAGAGAGAGAAAAAAAATAGGATTAAAGCAGGATCCTTATTACTGGGCCCATTCCACACTGGAGGTTTCACTTTATTCTTCCAGGAGATGCTCAGCATCTCTCCTTGTGATGTTTAAGTGTTTCAAGGGTATGGAAAAATAAGGAATTTCTAAATATCCCACTCAGGGCATCCTGTAGTGCAGGTTGTAAAGATTCGATTCAGTTCCCGGGGGAAATGGATCCCAAATGGATCCCCAATGGATCCCAGAATGGTTTGGGATGAAGGGACCCTCAAGCTCATCCTGTCCCCGTGCAGGGACACCTTTCACTGTCCCAGCCTGTTCAGTGTTCAGAGAGAGAAGTGCCAAACACCTCTTGCAGACAGCGACAGTCCACAGATGTTCACTGTTGGTTTTGGTTTTTTTTTAATTACAAACTCTCTTTGCTAATAACAAGAAGATTTTATGAAGAGTTGTCCCCGAAGCCCCTCAAAACCCCTCGTTAGCTGAGTAATTTCAAATCAAATCATTGTTTTTCTGATGAAACAAGGCTTTCACTGGGGTCTAAATCTCAAACTGCGCCAGAACTGGGAGAGAAGGGGCAAGGTTTCTCTTTCTTGCTGACACCAGCTCAGTCTCAAATGCTCAGGAAAAGGAGCATGAAGCAGTTGGGCCAGCTCACCTGCACGTGGAAGGAGGGATTGCTTAACTGCAGGCAGATCCTTGGGTCTCACTGGTAGAAAAACACGAAATGAACCCAAATTTGAGCTGTGCACAGTTTTGCACGTGGGGAATTTGATAAACCCTGAGTGCTGGCATAGATACAGGTGCACAAAATCCAGGTGTGCCAGAGCTCTGGTGGGCACTGCAGAGACCCTGCCCTTCCTCACCTGTGCCCCCAGAGCTCCCCAGGAAGGTGGAAAGTGGAAAGTGCTGCTGGGCTTGGGCTGGCTCAGATGCCTGCCTGTGCCCCAGGTTTTATCTGTAAACAGAGGAAAAAACACAATTTCTAGTCGTGAGCCACTGATTGAAAATGGTGCTTACTGGTTAATTTGGAATAACAAACATATTTGGAGTAATTCAGATTTTTTTGTGATGAACTGGAGGAAGTAGGAAGATAACCCATGTGCCTGGAATTGTTCAGCTCTGATAACTGCCATTGTATCTATAAAATATAAATGTTATCCTATGTGATTAAAATGTCATTTATTTTAAGCAACCAATCAACTGCAACTAAAACAAATAAGAGCAAAGCAAACCCCAAAATCCCCAGATGCTGGGCCATTTTTGCTGTAATTCTAGTTGGTTGCCATTGTTGATAGTGGAATATTACCCATTTTATTGAAGTAAAGTAAATTGTTTTCAATGAAGAAGAGCACAAAAGAGCCAAAAAGGAACAATTTCAGCTCTGATCTCTAATCCTGCTCTTTGCTGCTTTGTCTTCTATCACTGAAATTCGAATAAACCATGAAAAGCCAAATTAAATATGTTTTGTAGGTGATCTGAGCGATTCATTTGTTCCAGGGGCTGCAGTCTGTGTTTGCAGAGTTTGGTCACTGCTGCCCTGCCCAGCTCCCTCTCCCTGCAGGATCAGACACTTTTTATCTGCTCTGCTGTCTCTGAGTTTCAAAGCTCCAGCTCAACGATAATTTTACAGCTCTGACACTTTCAGACTTGCTCAAGCAAAGAACACAATCTCCAAATCCAGCTGAATTCAACACTTGTATTTATTAACAAAGTGGCACCCAGCCAGAATTCCCAGCACAGAACCTGTTTGCTCATAATGCTGCCTTTGTGAGGATATCTGAATTTCTGGAATTCAGACCCACCAATTTGCTCGATGAACCAGAAAGCATTTCTATTTTGTGGCAGGAGGAATTAGGAAAAATTACCAGCCTTGCATTTTTTTTTCCCCTGAGCTCTGTAATAAAATTATTTTTGAACTTTATTCTTCTGAGTATTGGGGTGTTCCTGTACATTCCAGTCATCTCAGGATGACCACATGAGGAGAAGGAGGAAACAAAAAAAAACCCAAACCAGTACTGAAACAACAGCAAATATTGTAATTTCCTAGTTTCCTTTTCCTAGAAATAACCTCAGAAATGCTTCCTAAGTAAAGATGTTGGGTAATGGAGGAGATTTGTTCAGGAGATTTATACAGGATAACTGAAAATACCCTGAAAAGATCAGCAAAGGCTGTAATTTTATAATTAGAATAATTTTTTAAAAGTGGCAAAAGGAGAGTTGTTGAGCTTTGGTTTGTGTCTCTTTTGAGAAACAGGCACATCTAAAAAGCATTTTGCCTTTAATTGTTTCTCTTTTGTGTTTTTGTTTTGATTTTCTTTTGAACAGCAACAGGGATTTTATCCTCTCTGAAGAAGTGTGAAAACTTTTCCTGTAATTTCTGCATCACTGAAGAAGCAGGGAAGTTTGGATGTGCCAGAATGTCCCACCATTAACATGTAAGTTGATGACATTTTTTTTTTTTTAATGTTTAACAAAAAAGCACGATTTGTTGTTTGTTGCTTAGGGGAAAATCCCTTCTTGCCTTAAACTCGTGGTTATTGTGACACTGTTATTTCACTTAGGCTGAGTCTATCAGTGGCTGTGTTTGGGAGCTGCATTTGTAAATAGAACTAGAGAACCCCTTGATGCAAATATAAATATATGAGTGTAACTTTTTGATAAAAAACCTGTGTATCTTGCATGTATCCATGAAAATCCGGGAAAAATAATTTGTTTGTTTCAACTGTCACAATCCTCATTGTTTTGTTCTAGAGGCTTGCAGGTAGGTTTAGAGGTGCTTAGGAAAGATCAGGGATCTGGTAACACAAATAACTCAGGCTGAGTAGAGGAGATGCTTTGCTGGTGAACTGAGAAGAATTCCCCAAACATTTGGTGTCTGAATTTTCTCTCGAGTCATTTCCCTGGGTTGTGAAAGATTTGGGGTGTCTCGGGCTGTGTCCACCCAGGTTCAGGGTTTCTAGGGGCTGTTGTAACCAAAGCTGTGAGCTCCTGAGCCCCAGGCCAGGTGTCCTGGTGGTGCCCAGGCCTTTTCCAAGTGGTGCTCCCAGGAATTCCTGTAATTCCTGTGTCCTGCTGCCTTCTCCCCAGAGGAGATGTGGATGGCCACACACCCGGTGCCACCACTGGAACTGCACCACAGCCACTGGAATGGCTCAGCAAACACTGGCAGACAGCAGCGCTGGGTCTTATTTTTACTTTTTTTAAGCCTTCCACTTCCTCTTTTGGTTTCCTCCTTGGGCTCACTTGCTCTAACAGTGTTTTGTTACTGTGCAATTCACACCCTCCCAAATGGGAATGAACAGCCAGGGGTGGCAGGTGAGGAGCTGGCTCTGGGGCAGTGGCAGAGGTGCTGGAAGGTCAGCTCTTCCAGTCCTCTGCTTAAACCCATGGTCACAAAGCAGGAAAACCCTGTCTGAGGTGCTGCCCCAACCCAGCAGCCCTGTCCCCCTGTCCTTGTCATCCTCTCACCCTCTGCCTGTGAATTGGGGTGTCCCAGACACCGTGGTGACCACACAGAGCCAGAGCAGATCAGCTCCACCCCAGATTTGAGCAGCAGACAGTGAGCCTTCAGGGGTTTCGTTTTATTTTTGTTTTGTTTGTCTCTGTTTCTGTATCAGTTCACTTCCCCACGTGCTGGCTCTGCCCCGTTTGGGTGCTGCTCCCCAGTGCTGCTCCAGCTCAGCTCTGCCGTGTCCCTCCTGCACAGGGGAGGGACCTTTGTCACCAGGTGTGACACATCTGGGGCTGTGGCTTCTCTGGGCAGCTCAGGCAGTGGTGGCAGTGCTCACTCCCCTCAGCAGGGACTGGGCAGGAATAATTGTCCCCCAGCCTGTCACCCCCTCAGCTGTGCTTACAGCTCTGCTCTGCTGTGCCCAGTCACTGTCCCACGTCAGTGACAGACTGTGGCTTCTGTCCTGGGTGTTTGGAACCATTATTTCCTGACTCTCCAGCACAGGTGCCATAAAGCTGGTTTAACTCTGCTGTCCCTGCTCCCCTTTATTTCCATTTTTATAACAAAGGAAGGAGAGGGCTGCCCTGAAGATCTGGTACCTGGATGTGGGGCAGGTCAGAGCAGAAATGGGGCGTGAAAGGCAGGATGAGGGATGCCAAAAAAGGAGTGAGGAGCAGGAAGATGGTGTCCTATAACTGACAAGAGGGATCTGGAGGAAATCATTGCTTTTTCCTTCCCCCCAGACTCATCCCTGACGATTGGGCATTTCATGGAGCCTGAGTGTCAAAGAAAAGGTTTGGGTTTGGCTGGTTCAGCTCTCTGAACCAGATCCCTGTGGCTGGAGGTGCAGAGGGGTGATCCCCTGGGCTGGCTTAGCTGTAACTGCAGTGTTTGTTGATTTTTGTAGTTTGATATGTGAGGCCCTCCCTGGAAAACTCAATTTGTATTGTTGAGTTGTTTGGCACCGTTCCAGCTGTGCTGATTGTCTTTTATTGGGCATCACAGATCTGAGCTGTACTTGATTAGAGCATCAGTTTGATTTCTTTGCCTGATGCTTCCAGTTCTCACATGTTTTTCTCTGCCAGCTCAGCCAGCAGCAGCAGGACACGGAGTGGCTGCATTTGTTCTTCCTGAGCAGCAATTTTCAAAGCAAAAACCATCTTTGAAGCAACCTTCTCTTGTCTAGCCTCATTTCTTGACTTAATCCTGCTGAAGGATAGACCAAAACCTGTATCTCAGTGTGGTAGCAGGAGGCAAAGTAAATAAACAGAGTGGGACTCACAGCCTTGGGTTTGTAGTCCAGCCAGGCAAAAAGGTGCTGAAGGAGAACCCTGTCCTGCCTTGTCATGGCCAGGGACCCCTGGGAGGCCTTCAGGGGTCTGTTCTTAGGGATTCCACAGTCAATAATATAATTTAAAGCAACACTTAACCCAGCTAAAGACTTATTAATGCAACACCACCAGGGGCAGTTGTTGGCTTCTACTGGGGCCAGAGAGCAGAGGTTAGAAGCAGGAGAAAGTCAAGTTTCTGGTTTTGATTTCATATGAAAATGTTTTATTATGGCTTCATTTCATGTCCAGGGATCCACAGTTGAATCTCACATCATTCAGCCTCTTAATTTCCTGTAATAAAAATATAAGTGCTCAGATAAAGAAGTTCAAAGACCTTCACTTGAAAATTGTGGGGTTGAGCGAGAGAAAAATCTTCTCTGCGCTTCTTCCAGCTCTTAGACAGGGCTGCACTGTCAGCTTGTGTTTGCTGGGTGTCCTTTGTCACCTCCTTCCCATCAGGGATTTCAAAGTTGGTGCTTTGATGTAGTTTCTAACCTGCCAGGATCCGTGTGCTGGGCTGGCTGTGGGGGAGCTCCCTGCAGCCCCAGGGCATTGGGATTGGGACTGGGATTGGGATTGGGACTGGGATTGGGATTGGAATTGGGATTGGGACTGGGATTGGGATTGGGATTGGGACTGGGATTGGGACTGGGATTGGGACTGGGATTGGGACTGGGATTGGGATTGGGATTGGGATTGGGACTGGGATTGGGATTGGGATTGGGATTGGGACTGGGATTGGGACTGGGATCGGGATCGGGATCGGGATCGGGATTGGGATCGGGATTGGGATCGGGATTGGGATCAGGATTGGGATCGGGATTGGGATCGGGATCTGCCCCTCCCAGCCACGCTGCAGGTCTGCAGGGAAAGCTCTCAGCCCTTCCTCAGGCAGCACAGGGACACTGGAAGATGGGAGATCCATCCCAAACTGGATTCATCCCAAAGGGGAGATCTCCCCCAGGTGCAGCACCCGGCACTGAGGGATGCTCTGGGCATCCCTGCTCTGTCCCTGTCACCCCCAGTGCCCCCAGGAGTGCCTGGTGCTCCCCCAGCAGCCAGTCCTGCTGCACCCAGACATGAGCAGGGCTGTGGGAGGCTCAGGCAGAGCTTTGTGCACTCGGGGCTGCCTGCAGCAATTCCTGATTCCCAATGGCATCTTGGAGCCTCTCCCCAGAGCAGTGCCAGGGTTTGTGCTGCAGGAATGATAAACAAATCCCCCAGGCTGTGCTTCTGCAGTGTTCTGCCCCTGGTAAATCCCACCGAGGCCCCAGAAGCTCCAGCCCAGCACCAAGGGGGAGACAGAGCAGGAATAAATAAAGGGAATGTGGAAGCTGGGCTGCACAGCCCTGCTTGATGTGCGGTCTCCTCTGATATCACAAACTTTTCCTATTAGGAAAAAGAAGCCAGAAGCCTTTGCCTACCAAAAAGGAATCTTTGATCTAAGTCTTTTATGTTGCTTCCCCCTGGCCCCCCTCACTCGGAGGAGCCATGCCAGCATTATAGAAATAGCATCTGCAAAACAATTTGCAAAGCTGGCGTTGAATGCATCTTGCTTTTCAAAAAGCAAATCTTTCACGTCGTGTCATGTGGTGATTTTTGTGATGTTGCATTTTTTTTTTTTCATGGCCTATGTGTAGAAGAGGGATGTCAAAGACATCAACCCAACAAACAACTGTAAATATTTGCCTTGAGAAAGCATGTGGCATATCCTGTAATTCTTGGCTCGGCCTCTTAATCTGGGGGCAGCTTAATTAGTTGTTAGTGGACTAAAGCAAAGAAAATCTTTTAAAAATAAATTAAATAAACAACACAGGGCCCAATTTTTATTAAGTGCTATAGTCCACAGTGGCTTTTGTAGAATCTAAGTGTGCTCATCACTCCCTGAACTCATGCTTTGAAAGTTAAAATTTTAGCTGTGTTCTTGGCACTACATAAAATCACCCAATTAAGGGATTTCAGAAACCACTGGCAACGCACAGCCCCTTAATTCTATATTTATTTTCCTGAATTTGTGGCCATAACTTCAGGAATACTGAATTTCCTTCAGCTGCTGTTGGTTTTTGGTCCTAAGGAGGGGCTCATGATTTGGGAGACAAAGGCGCTACAGAAATCAGTTCTCTTTTGTGAAAAACTCTGATTTTTGTTTTCATTCCCACAACATCTTTAAATCTAACTGGTGATAGCAAATATGTTAACAATTCCACTGACATGTGGTTCCACAGAAAAGATCTCTTTATTTTTTTTTCCAGTAAGCTCTTAAGTGTGAAAAACATGGGAGCGTTGTTGAGGGCAGTTTAATGGGATCTGTGTTCAGCAGTCAGGATTTCCTTTTCTTCTTTAAAACGTTAGACTGTATAGGGGCTGGGCTAGAAAATAAAATATGAAATGGTGCTGCTGTGATGTCAGCTGGAATACTGGGCTCAGTCCTACTTCAGCAGGAAATTCTTCTTCAATAGGAATGGCTAAGAGACGAGTGGAGTGTTTAAAATGGTTAAAAGGAATTTGTTCTTGTGGTGCAACACGAATATTCCACGGGACTCATTATCACAAGATGTTCTGGAAGCCAAAGAGAAAAAGTTAGATGTGTATCAGAAATGGCCATGGGGCAAGAAAAGGAATCACGGCTTCCAATGACAGATGTGGGTTAAGAAACAACTCTGCTGTAGATGGGATCTGGTTTTCACAAGATCCTCGAGGTCCCGGGCTTCGAACTGGGCAGCATTAGGGAGATCTTTATCTGCTGAGGTTTGTTTGGGGTGCTGACTTCTGCCCCTCTATGGATTAGATAATAATCATTATATAATAATACAATAATACAGTGAATTTAGTGCATTTTGAGCCATCTCCCTCCGTTTAGCTGCCTCGTTCCCTCTGGAAGCCCGGGAGGATTGCGCGGGGACAGCTCTGGGTGCGTTTTTTATCCCAGAGTTTGCTCTCTGCCCGGCCAAGAGGGGTTCAGGTCTTCCCCGGTGATTTACGGTGATATTTACACAGACCCAGCCACTCCTGAGCACATGGGGTTTGTGGTGGCTTTTTGTTTCTCTTTTGCGAACACAGACCGTCACATTAAACCCTAATTTAAGAATTTTCACCGGCGGTTTTGCCTGTGCTGTTAACAAACTGGAGATGCAAATATTGTTCCCGTTGCCTGACTCCTGAGGAGAGTGTTCCATTGATATGGAAATATCTCCTTTTCTCTGCTTCCCATGACCCAAGATCTGAACAGCCACAGTATTAGATACAGTACTGGCAGGAAACAAAAGAAATGGATCATTCCTAGATCGAAACTGAACTTTTTATGTGAATATTTTCTGGAGGCACAGCTGGGCTAAGAAGTATTTTCATGTGTGGGAGTTTTTGGGCAATCATAAATAACGTTTTTACTCGAAGAAATGTAAAATTTACAGCTGACAAGTGGCTATTTCTCTATTTCCATGCTTACCAGTATTTTAATAATTAACGTAATTTAATAATTAACGTAAATCAGGGCATAAATGTTGATTTTTGCTGGAAGTCCCATTAGTTTGACGTGTTAATATGTGGGGGAAAAGATAATTAGTGATGGTTACAACTGCAGAGAATTTGGGTGTTATAATAAAGAAATAGGGTGGATATTTAGAAAAGGAGCAGATCTGAGCAGAAATGTGGATTTCAGGAAAACGTGCCCTGAGTGTGACAACACATTCAGCTGGAATTTGGGAGAACACCCTATTCAGAACACAAAAACCGCGCTTGGAACACACCAAATAAATACAATTAGAAACACACTGCTCCCCAGAGTTTATAACTGGATGTCTTTGTCCTGCTCCGTGGCACTGAATGAAGCTGAGGTTGAGAAAATCGCGTTTTCCGCGCGGTTCCTGGGGCAGCGGTGCCTGCCCGGACAGGGATGCTCCCTAAGCAGAGAGCCGAGCACCTTTTGAGGAGCGCTGCGGTCAGAGCAGCTGATGCAGGATAAAAACTCTGAAATTCAGCAGAGCCCTGGCCAAACAAAACTCCCACTTTTCATGCTCGCAGCTGAACGAATTGGAACATCGGCGGGAATGACGAAATTTCCCTTCCGTAGGAAGATGCGGGGGATGATAACGCGCTGCGAATTTTCCCAGTGAAAATACCCCAAAATATTTCAGCTAGTAGCAAGAATTTCTCAGCCAGAAATCCTGCCCAGGCCGTCCTAAGGAATTATAATGCGCCCATTCTGCACTCGTTGACACATACTCCAAACATTTTTACTGTAAGCCGTGGCTCCGGGGGGTTTGTGTGCAGGCGCTCCAAATGAGTCATTAGGATGCTGATGGAGGGGGNATCATTATATTTATATCATTGCTATAATTATTATAATAAATTATTATATAATTTATTTATATTTATTATTTATATATATTTTATATAATTTATTTTATTTATAATTCCGTTTGGGGAATCAGTAAAAAGAGTATTTTGACTGCCATGGAGCTGCTGGGGATAGCCCTGCAGGAGGAGGAATACTGGGGGGCTTCTCCCCTGGGCTGTGGGAGTGTTCTGTGCTGGGGCAGCAGCAGCACTGCCCCTCCCCAGCACCGTGCCACAGCTGTGCCAGCAGGCTCTGATGGACAGGTGTGGCTCCAGGGATTTTTTTAAGCGGTAAAAACCAGCCCAGGACAAAGTTGAGGGTGTTGGGGTGGTGCGTTGTGCGTGCAGGTGGAACTTCCCAGCGTTTCAGCACCAGGGGGAGAGTTTACCTGGATCTTCCCAGCGCCAGGTGTGTCTGAGCTGTGGTTTCTGTGGTTTCCTCAGGTGTGCTGGCATGGCTCGAGACATTCCTGGACATCCCGAGTCTTTGGTGCGTGTCTTCATGATTCCCAGTTGCATTTCTGATATCCCAGCCCCGACGTTGTGTATCCCTAAGCACAGTTATCCTTCCTGCAGTTCAGAATGTCGTCCTCGCGATCGCTTTATTTATGGGGTGGGCTTTTTCTCTAGGGAAAGTATTCCTGAAAATAAGTGTTTGCTCTTTCCAAACTCCTGACAAAATAATATCCCAACCAGGTGGGGGCCCTGGACTCCCAAATCTGGGAGCAGGAGCGCACATTTTTGAGTGTTCTTCTTCTGAACCTCTGGGGCTGCATCAGCTCTGAAATCCATCCTGTCCTGGCACCATTGGGAAAAGATTGGGATTTTCTTGGGTCTGAGCATTCCAGCCCTCCCAGCAGGAGCCAGGACCCACACAAGGAGGGAATATTAATGCCTTCCTCCCAACCTCCTTTTGTCTCACTTTCGCGTTTTCTATCTCGCCTTTCTCAGTGCTTATAAACAAAAGCCGAGCCCAAGTCCTTGCTGCTCTTTAAAAAAATTCCCCATCCCTTTAAATTTAAAACGCTGGCGTAAAATAATTGGATTCGTGAATAAATTGCCAGAGGTTTGAGGGCTTGGTTTACATTTATCTTCCTGAGGAATGGCGTTTATCAACTCCTAGTGAGCTGTCATCACCTTCTGGGATCTGCTAAATGCACCGTGTTCAGGCTGCTGCTTCGNGTTTTGAATGTCTAAAAGGTTTCAGACAATTCGAAATCTGCATGAATCAAAGGCAGGAGCACTCACCTGTTCCAGGCCCCAGGAGAGCCCAGCAAGTGGAGACTTTGGTATGAAAGAATTTCGAACTATGCAGAGCGAGAGATTCTCTGTCACATGCTCCTTCTCGAAATCACAGAGGGATGTTTCTGCCTTAGATGTGGTTCTGCTTGGGCAAGAGATCTCATAATCGAGTTGATCAATTTCCACAGTTTTCACTGTCTGAGCCTCACGTGGTGGCTGCGTGAGCGCTTCTGTATTTCTGAGAGCATATAAATGCGGTTATATAAATAATATGATATATATTACATAATTTAGTAATATTTATCATTATATTTATATCATTGCTATAATTATTATAATAAATTATTATATAATTTATTTATATTTATTATTTATATATATTTTATATAATTTATTTTATTTATAATTCCGTTTGGGGAATCAGTAAAAAGAGTATTTTGACTGCCATGGAGCTGCTGGGGATAGCCCTGCAGGAGGAGGAATACTGGGGGGCTTCTCCCCTGGGCTGTGGGAGTGTTCTGTGCTGGGGCAGCAGCAGCACTGCCCCTCCCCAGCACCGTGCCACAGCTGTGCCAGCAGGCTCTGATGGACAGGTGTGGCTCCAGGGATTTTTTTAAGCGGTAAAAACCAGCCCAGGACAAAGTTGAGGGTGTTGGGGTGGTGCGTTGTGCGTGCAGGTGGAACTTCCCAGCGTTTCAGCACCAGGGGGAGAGTTTACCTGGATCTTCCCAGCGCCAGGTGTGTCTGAGCTGTGGTTTCTGTGGTTTCCTCAGGTGTGCTGGCATGGCTCGAGACATTCCTGGACATCCCGAGTCTTTGGTGCGTGTCTTCATGATTCCCAGTTGCATTTCTGATATCCCAGCCCCGACGTTGTGTATCCCTAAGCACAGTTATCCTTCCTGCAGTTCAGAATGTCGTCCTCGCGATCGCTTTATTTATGGGGTGGGCTTTTTCTCTAGGGAAGGTATTCCTGAAAATAAGTGTTTGCTCTTTCCAAACTCCTGACAAAATAATATCCCAACCAGGTGGGGGCCCTGGACTCCCAAATCTGGGAGCAGGAGCGCACATTTTTGAGTGTTCTTCTTCTGAACCTCTGGGGCTGCATCAGCTCTGAAATCCATCCTGTCCTGGCACCATTGGGAAAAGATTGGGATTTTCTTGGGTCTGAGCATTCCAGCCCTCCCAGCAGGAGCCAGGACCCACACAAGGAGGGAATATTAATGCCTTCCTCCCAACCTCCTTTTGTCTCACTTTCGCGTTTTCTATCTCGCCTTTCTCAGTGCTTATAAACAAAAGCCGAGCCCAAGTCCTTGCTGCTCTTTAAAAAAATTCCCCATCCCTTTAAATTTAAAACGCTGGCGTAAAATAATTGGATTCGTGAATAAATTGCCAGAGGTTTGAGGGCTTGGTTTACATTTATCTTCCTGAGGAATGGCGTTTATCAACTCCTAGTGAGCTGTCATCACCTTCTGGGATCTGCTAAATGCACCGTGTTCAGGCTGCTGCTTCGGCAGAGTGCAGGACCCTGCCGCTGGAATTAACATATTCCTTGGAAACATTTAAACATCCAAACATCAGCACTGGAAACCTTTAGTGCTGTCCTGCTGCCCAGGAGGGGCTGTCTGGGATGAGTGCCATAGCAAAATTATAATTATTATTATTATTATTATTATTATTATTATTAATATTAATATTAATATTATTAATATTATTAATATTATTAATATTATTAATATTATTAATATTATTAATATTATTATTATTATTATTTTCCAAACAACAACAACCAGCTCTACTGTCCTCAAGGAAATTAGAAAATTAGAAGCAGCTTCTTTAGCTCTGCTTGTTTGTTTATTTATCCCATGCCGTTCTTTCCTTGAGGAGAAGCTGCTCGGAAGGAGGTTTTATTCAAATCTCCCAATCAAACCTGGGCACTTCATCATCCCCCTCGGCTGGGTCTGAAGCGAGAGGAAGAACCCTCAGGACAAAGGGACAGAACAAAACGAGGCATTTGGAGAATCATTAAGCCACAATCGAGCCTAATTGCTTGGTA
>VWZV01015694.1:78569-89606 GCA_013397155.1 Irena cyanogastra | reverse complement strand
CCAACTTATTTAACTTTACCAGAGAGCTGATATGTGGAACCGACAAACGGTCTTCAAGAGGGCTGGGGTTTATTTTGTTTTGTTTTGTTTTAATTTATTATTTAATTTTATTTATTATTTCATTATTTAATTTCATATTATTTGATTATTTCATTTATTATTCTATTATTTGATTTATTTTATAATTTAATTTAATTTATTATTTTATTCCATTTATTATTTCATTTAGCTTTTACCACGCCTGAGAATGAATATTTTAAAACTTCTGCAGCACATTTCTACTCTCAGCAACGGCACAATAAATCTGTAGTGAGTGCATCACAAACTCCTCCAGTGTAGTTTGGGGTTGTGCCTTTCCAATTCTGTTTGGGGACTTCGTGTTCAGCTGATAAATAGCAGAGGAGTGACATTTTGCCTTAAATACGTGTTTTAATGAGTCACCCTGAGCGAAGGGGCTGCTCCTGTAGGAAGGAGGGAACGCTGAATGAGATTTTTGTTTTTTAGGAGATGTTTGTCAGAGAGGCTGGGGCGAGGCTCCCCTGTCTGCAGGGTAATTTATGGTGCAGATTTCAGCACTGAAACCTCTTGTTCTGACCGGGATGGACCTTCCCGGGCAGGGGAAAGGGACCAGGCAATTTCTGCAGGACAGGAAAGTGCTCTGCAGGAGCAGAGTGAAAATA
Organism: Irena cyanogastra; assembly: GCA_013397155.1. Lineage (NCBI taxonomy): Eukaryota > Metazoa > Chordata > Aves > Passeriformes > Irenidae > Irena > Irena cyanogastra. Next base: position 88,926 of record VWZV01015694.1, on the reverse strand, counting down.
GACTCTGGAGGGGGNTAATATATAGCCCCTTTTCTGACAAAAGGCACTTGTGAGATAGATTTTTATAAAAGGAGATTTTTATTAATATTTCATAATTCCTCATGCCAGCCCGTGAGCAGCACTCCCCCATCTCACCAGTGCCTTTGCTTCCCGCTAAAACTAAACTTGTTTCCATGAATTTGGCTGTCTGGGCCCAGGGTAGCACTCCAGGATCTCTGAAATGTTATTGCTGAACAGTAAGAATGGAATTATTGAGGTGGACTGCAGCAGGTGAGAGTTTTCCACAGTTCATCCCTGGTGCCCCGGGCTGGCACAGCGCGGGTGGGCCGAGCCGTGCACACAGAGAGAGAGAAGTTTGTTTTTAATTCCGTATTCCTGACAGTAAAAAACCGATTATCAGCAAGCTGTTTTCGGGATTCTGTTCCTCTCTCCTTTTCCCAGCACCTTGCCCAGCTGAAGGGATCCCAGCTGGGAGATTTTCCTGCTGCCACAGCCACCATTTCACAGCAGCCCCGTGCTGAAACCAAATGGTGGCACAAAGGGCTCTGCTCATCATTCATCCCCAGCTGTCTTTTTGCCTCTGCCACCCTCCTTGTTCTCCTCCGCCAATAAAACCTTTCACCTAGAGAAATTCAGGGAAAGAGGAAAAAAAAAAAATCCTTAATCTCCCTGTCCCTGCAACATCAACCCCACAGGTTAAGGCACACTTCAATAGTTCAAATCAAAGCAACAGGGCCTTTTAATAAAACCTCCTGTGCATCTATTTATAAACCACCTAATCTCAAAAATCCTTATTACCTATCGTGTTACTTTAAGTCGTGGGCACGGAGGAAAGGGAGGCTCGGCATTCAATTATGCTGCTTGCTTTAACAAGGTGTGTGTAATAAATGAGCAGCTCTTAATTGACTTCAATGCAATTTGACACTGCTGGAGCAGGAGGAAGAGGGAGCCAGAAAGGAAGACGACACACAGCTTAAAGATGTTAGACAACATGGTTATTTAGAGCATGAATTTTATGACATTAAATTAATTAACCAGTATTTAAATTAACAGTACTTAGTGCAAAAGTGATTGCAAGCAATGCTGTGCCAGTAATTATGTTTTACATGGCTTTGTGTTGTCAGAGATAATGTATCATTGGTGAAAAGGTAGAATTCTCAAGGCTGTAACAGTCCTTGCTAAAGGAGAGTGCTTAAAAATGTAATTTCCTTTTTTATGGGTTGCTTTCTTCAAATTAGGCCTTATAAAAACAGATAATGCAATAATAAAATCCCTGCTCATAAATATTTGATCTGGGCAATGGATGATGCAGACACACAATCTCCAGATTTAGATGAATTCAGTTAATTTACATTTGGTGTTTACAAGGTCTGGGCCAGGGCTTCAGAAGGGACATTGGTCAGTGCAGGTGGTGACATTTTTGGGTGGCACTGTCAGCGCTCAGGTGAGGCTCTGGGCTGTGGTTTAGCCTGGCACAAAGCCGTGTTCATCCTCAAATCCCTGGTGGGCTGTGTGCCAGGAGGGGCAGGGAGGGGGTACCCCCATTCCCAGCCCGGATCACTCCCCTGGGAGCAGCTCCTGCACGGGTCCCTCCAGGTGAGCCAGCTCTGCTCTGCTGGTGCCACACCAGAGAATTTGGCAGGGCTGAACCCCACAGCCAGGGCTGGGGAACTGCCTGGAAAACTCGTGGGAGTCTGGACAAAATCCCTGCCGGAGCTGCAGGCAGGATAAATCCAGGGTAATGCCCCATCCCCACCTTGCCCAAGCCCCTTTCCCCCAGAGTGGCACACAGCTGGAATTGTAGCAGCTCCCTGAGAAACCCAGGGGTTTCCCTGGAAATCAGCTCCCTCTTCCTCGCTGTGCCAGGCAGGGATGTGCTTACTCCAAAACGCTCCTGGGGGAGGCCCTTTCCTGCATCCATCTGTTTTCAAACTGATTCTGCTGCCTGGTGTTCCCACAGATGTTTTTGGCACCTTTTTCAGGTAGAACAGGCAGTCCCACCGTCCTCTTCCACCACCGCTGGTTTTCTACCACTGCAACTCCAAATCTGTCTTTCAGATTTGGCTGGGACAGGAGCCAGGCTGCAGGAATTCTTATCAGAGGATCACTCTCAGGCTCAACCACAGCAATAAGGTGTTAGAGATTCTTAGATCCGATGAAGAATGTACTTCCAGCCCTCAGCTTGAGCAAAGCCAGGCTTGTGAGCGCTGGGGAGAGATGAAATGCCACGGGAGCAGAGGATTCATGGCGAGCTCTGGCAGCTCTTTCAGTCACTTAGGCATGATTTGCACCCCCATTTCCAGCTGCTGACTCTGTCCAGTTGCGCAGCGATCGCGCCTCCCATCAGCTGCTGCACGAACAGGTGTTTGCCATTGCGGGGCTGCGGGAGGGAGGCAGTGATGGATGGGAGCCAACAGCCCTCTGATAGCAAAACTGGTCCCTTAAGGAAGCAGCAGAGTGCTGGGGATGGAAATAAATTTAGCTAAGTTGCCTAACAACCTCTAATTTTATTGCTGGCTTTTCTTTGGGCTGGCAGGAGAGAAGGACTGGGGTTGTGCATGAATGTGCTGCCCTGGCTGGGGCTGAGCTGGTGGATTCCTTGCCAGGGGCTGTTATTCCCTCTGTTCTGGCCACTAAAAGCTCCTGTGGCCACTCCCAACTTTGTTCTGTCCCTAGGTGGGGTCAGTTTGGGATATTGGGGCAGGGGGTTTGAAGACCCCCCCAAAATGCCCTGCTGAGCTCGGACACCACAGCAGGGAAGCCTGGATGTGCTGTAGGATCTCACCTCTGCTTTGGAAGGACAGTTAGGGAGACAGGACAGCTTGGTCTGAACCAGTGCCTTCTCCCCTTACTGCTCTTTGGGGGAACTTCTTTTAAAGGCTGAATTTGATGGTCTTGGAGTCTTTTCCAGCTGTAATGATCCCGTGGTCCTTGCTCCCTCATTCTGTGTATTCTTCCCCACTCCCCACAGGGCTGTGCCTCGGGAATGTGCCACTCAGGCTGCAGTGGAGAAAATAAGCTGGGACTGGCTGCAGCTTCCCAATTAATAATGTTCCTAATGATGAATATTAATATTAATTAATCCACGCATCACAGGTCAGGAGCTTTCGAGTTGGACACTGCAAAATGCTGGAAGGAAAGGCCAAGTCCTGTCCCCAAGGAGCTGCTTGCCAGCCCTGGGGGATGATATGCCAGCATGAAAACCTCTTGCAGTTGCCTACACGGGCAATTTTTCTGCTTTACTGGATTCTATTACACAACTGTCCTGAGCTGTTTCCCAAAGTGAAGAGTCACCACTGACTCTTTGATAGTGATGTAACTGGAGTGGTTTAAAGGCACCCCTTGCTCTGCACCAAGAATGTCACAACGTTATAAATTAATTGTTATGATTCGTTTGCAGAAGAGCAAACGAAAATGGAATAAGGGCACAGTTAACATTCTGGAGGAAATTTATGTCATAAAAATCCAGTTTGCTTGTTGCAAAGCCAGGAGTCTTTGGTGTAGACAAAGATTGTATTGTAGCTGGTTTGAGTTTAAAAACTTTTTTGAAGTTTTCAGTCCGTTTCTGTGTCAGCTCTGTGGTAACACTGCAATCTGTCTTATCAACTCTGCCCCTGCAAAGACGTGCACTAAGCCAGTCCTATTTCCTTGAGCACTTGAAACACGTGCTTAACTTCAAGCACATGGTTCACTGGGTTTTATTAAATGAAATAATAAAAAAAAAAAGAATAATTGGCACAGTCTCCCCAGTGCAGTTGCCAGTGCAAGCCCTGATGACAGTCTAATGGCAATCCAGAGCGTGCTCTCAGCTCTGGGCTGGGCTCTCTGTGGGGAGCACACACAGCCCTGCTGGAAGGGGAAATTTATATCCTTGAGAGTTCTTCCTGCTGCCAAATTTTCTGGGGCCCAAGCAATGACAGCCCAGAAATCAGGAACAATTTCAGGAACAAATTTAACGAAAAGTTGTGATCCCACTTGGGTTGTATGCCTTTCAAAGCAGGTCTAAGTTAAAATAATTTCAGAGTTAATTCACTCTGCTCACTTTTTTGTGCTGTTAAATGAACTTTTGAATTCTCTTCTGACAGCTAGGAGTGAGCTTCATAGGAAGAACAGTTTCCCTGATTATTTTGCAAGAGCTGCAGGGTGTCACTGCCTCTCCCAGGATGTTCTGGGGAAGGCTGGGCCCCACCTTGGGTGGATCCCACCTCTCTGGTGGGCATGAGGGAGATCCTTCCTGCCCCAGCAGAACTCAGGGAAGGGGGGCATTGCTGGGGAGGGGGCAGGAAGGGCTTAAAAGTGACCCCAAACCCAGAGTGTGGCACAGGAGAGCAGCACCTGGTCCTGCTGCTGCAGCCCCGACCCTCTGCAGGTTTTTCCTTTGTACCTGGGCAGGTTCTGCTCCCTCTGCCCCTTTCTCTTAGTGCAGGTGCTTATTGATGGGAGAAACGCTCTGACCTGAGAGCCTGGCTCCTCCCAGCACCTCTGCCAGGCTGGGGGCACTGCTGGGAAATCAGGGGTGAGACCTGGGGGATGGGGATGGCACCCAGAGTGCCCCCCACACTCACTTTCGCTGCAATTTTTAATTTTCTGCCAGGTTGACTCCAGAGCAGTCACACCCAAGGCGAGCTGGCATAGCTGGCAGCTGACTCAGGCTGCACCAGCCCATGCACTCAGTTTCAGTTGTGCAAATTAAAAAAAAAAAACCAAACAAAACCAGAAAAACAAACAACAAAGCCACTGAATAGAAGTCACCAAATCATCTCCCAGAGGGTAAAAAGTTTTCACCTAGAGAAAACTCAGCAGAACAAAAATATTTTTTATTCTGTTTTTAGTACATAAACTAGGAATAACAGTGAGGCAACAAATTAATTAGAATAAAGAAGTTCTGTGGTGTAATGATTGGGATTCAGATATGAAATGATCAATGGCATATCTGAAATATCTTAATTTCTTCATGCAAAGCTATATTCCAAGAATTACTTTCATGCATGTGATGAAAGCCAGCCCACACTGGCACCTCCTCTTTCTGCTCCTGTGCTTGTGCACCACAAAAATCACATAATCAGCTGCAGTGACAGCCATTCACTTGGAAATCTGGTTTTCCACATTTCCAAACAGAAGGCCAAGGCCTGAGAGGAAATAAGGATTTTTTTTCAGCATCCTCGCTTTCTTCAGGCTTTTATCTGGCTTTGAAGAATTGCTGGATATCATTTACTAGTATTCATTTTACTTTGGGGTGAAGTGCCCTTATGTAAACAGCTTGCTTTACAATTAAGCTCCCTAATTAGCCCCATAACAGACTTCCTACCTGTTTGGCCTGAAAGTAAATCAGGGAGTGTGTCAGAGCCTCCTGTTGAGGGATGATGTCGAAACCTTCCCGGGGTGTACTCATGAAAATGAAGAGCAGCTACCAGCACGTACAGCTACAAACTGAGTTCTTTTATTTCCTTCTGCTAACATCCTGCTAAAAACCCCCTTGGTTTCCTTTGGCTGTTCCAGAGCAGTGGTGCTCAGGTAAATAGCTAGCACACATGAAGCCAGGGTTTATGACCATTTTGTTGACATATTCCTCCAAACCCAGCCCAGCTCTGCTGTTTGCCCACGCTCTGCACCCCTGGGTGCTTCTCCCCCTGGCCTGTGCTCGGTGTTTTTGTTTGTGGAGCTCCAGATTGCACAAACGGAGCACCAGGGTGTGAGGGAGGGGTGTGTTAGCCCTGGTGATCCTTGCAGGGTGTATTGGCACTGCTCAGCTGAGCTCCTCAGCACCACAGCCTCCTCCAGGACACAGCTGTGACCTGTGGGGTACAAGGAGCACGTGTGTGTCTTGTAGGAACTGTTTTCTCATCTGTCTCCTGAAGAAAGCACACCCCAACAGGCAGTTTTACATTCAGAGCCTTGCAAACTGTGGTGCCTCCTGGCCAGGAGCTGGTTGGTCTGTGTGAGGATTCTCACAAGGTCCTGACTGTCAGACTGGAAAAGGGAAATTTGGCTTGGGTGTCAGGAAGAAATTGTTCCCTGGGAGGGTGGGCAGGCCCTGGCACAGGTGCCCAGAGCAGCTGTGATCCCTGGAAGTGTCCCAGGCCAGGTTGGAGCACCCTGGACAGTGGAAGGTGTCCCTGCCATGGCAGGGATGGAACAGGATAATTTTCAAGTCCCTTCCAACCCAAACTTGTCTGTAATTCACCTCTGGGACTCCTCTGTGCTACCCAAACCATGTAAGGTATCACCACTGCTATTTCATTGCATGTAGGCACCTCCCAGGCTGGTTCTGTGGGATGGCTCATGGCAGCTCCATGTCATTTACCATCATTTTCTTTGATCCCTTTTTGGCGAAGGAAGTTTTTAAAAATCCCCATTTCCTGATATATGAAGCAGAGAGCAGCTCTGAGCACTTGATTACAGAGTGCAGTATGAATACTTGATTAATAGTTACTGTAAGCATTTGTAAGGAATTTGATGCATCTGGTTTGGATAAATATCACACATGTCTGAATTCAGCTGAAATTTCATCATCCTGGAAATATAGCCCTGAGGATGGAACCTGGCAACTCTGGGGATTGGGCTTTGCTGTGAATATTCACCCTGGCTTCTTGAAATTAATGAGTTTTGCTACTGATGCCAAAGGAGCCAGGGTTTCCCCAGAATTTCCCATGTAAAATAGTAAAAATCAGGAAATCTGAAATCAGGAATTAACCCCTGTGGATCCCTGGGGTGTGGTTTGGGGTTTCTGTAGCTCACAGCCCATTTTACCCCAGCTTGAATCCCACACTCCTGCTGCTATTCTGCTGCACGGGGGCAAGATAAAAATGCAAATTTTATTTTAAAGTGGTCCATGTGTTCTGCTGGCTGTGGCTCCATCGTTGCTCGTTCCTGGTGAGGTCTGGTGCCCTGAGCACATTTCCAGGCTCGGAATTTGCAGTTCTGTGCAGTTGTGACTTTAGATCAGGACAGCACTGATAATTTGAGATGCTGCAGCTGTAAATCCAGCTTGGTGTCTCCCCTGTTTCCTTCCAGCAAATAGAAGTTGCTTCTGTTGAATGTTAAGAATTACATCAGTCCAGCTTGCAGCAGACTAATAATTCTATTTTTTCCTATGCTAGGGGCAGTAAAGCCTCAGTACCTACAGAAATGAGTCCAGATCTTAATCTTGGTGAAAGAGCTCACGTTTCTATTTCCTGAAGTGGAAGCAGGGTTTCTTTTATGTTTTCCACCTCAGACCCAATGAGAGATTTTCTGAGAGGGGAAGGGTTCCTTCCCACTACTTTTTCTTGCCTGACTTCCCTCCACCCTCTTTTGCAAGTTTGAAGTCCCCACAAGGGTTCAGTTTGCTTCTAGGATCAATTATTCACTCATTTGCTTTGCCTTTTCTTAGGCATGGCCACAAATTGAGGATCTAACCCTTCAGAAGTTCTGCTTTTGGTTTGAGAGCTCTTTTCCTTTTTTCTCTTTTCCGGATAATGTTTTGTTTGCTGTTTTCCCTTGTTCTATTTGTCTATTAATAGCTCAGACAGTTCTAGCTCACTTTTAATATGACATGCAACTTCCTTTTTATGGCTGCCAGCTCCTCCTGCTTTGCCATAACAACTTAAAGACTTTCTGCTGTCTGTAAAACCGTCGGGTATTTCAAATCCCCCACGGAAGAAGCAGAATAAGAGAAGAAATAAAATCCACGCCTGCATTTTCCGTTGGCCTTATCACCGAATCTCCTTGAAAGCACACAAATAATGTTTTAATCGGGGTTTTCCCCGCCGTCCCTCTGGCTGCAGACAGTGAGAGCAGACACAGGAGAGACGAGACGAAAGGTCACGATCTAATTCCTAATAGGAACATGCGAGCGAGAATCGCCCGGTCCCCAGATAATTCAAATTATTATTTGAATAATCGGGCCCGGGATGTCGCACGGAGCCCTGGCAGCGCTCGGGCTGTGCACGGCATCGCTTCTCGCCAAGATTAAAAATGCAGCAAAGCCTCGGGGAGGGCGATGAGCGGGGATATTGTTCCTTCAACGGGTTAACTGCAGTGTGCGAAAGTCGCCTTTAAAACGGTTAATTCAGTCAGGCCGTGGTGAATAGATAAAAGCGGTTTAAGGACAGGTGCCAGCCCATCAGTCCCCTTTCAGCAGCTGAGGGTTTCAAAGGCTAAGTCACTTGCAAATGTTGCTTTCAATAGGTGAGAAATCCCTGACTAGAATAGGTGCTCGCCGGGCCCGAGCAAAGGGCGCTTAATGCCGGGCTCCTTTGGCAGAGAAATTCCCTCGATTTTGTTTGTTTATTAACCATCCCAGACTCGATCATTTACACCCCCGGCTGTTTACCGAGCCGGTTCTGAGCTCACATTTCTTTGTTCCAATGGTTCAGAGGAACAAAATCTCCGTGCGGGGCTGGAAATGTGATTTTCAGAGGAGCCGTAAAACTGGCCAGGCTTGTTTAAAGCTAAGCGAGTTTAACTCTATTGACTTTCCTGCCTTGCTTTGCTGTTTAGTTGTACTTGAGTGACTTCATTAAAAAGCAGGGCAGTTACTTAATCGTGCAATCCACCCCGCTGGTGTCATTTGCAGTTTCCTGTTCCATTCGTACTCAGCCAGCTGAACGCGAATTCTTCTTTCACATTCTGGAGTTTTCATCTGGACCAAAATCTCCTCCTTATACCGCGAGGTCTCCTTCCCATCATTTTCTCTAGCGACTACGCTGGGGAAAACAAAAACAAAAACAAAAACAAAAACCAACAACAAACAAGAAAAACCACCACAAAACAAGATAAACAAGATGCTTTGTGGGGAAAAGACGCTTTGTGTTTTGGTGTAAATGGAGTTCTGGTGTGCTCGATGCCACTTTGGGATCTCCCCGCATCCTTTGCCATCCCTTGTGGGCACAGCCGTGGCAGTTTTGTCCCTGCAGTGCAGGAACAGCCCAGGAATTGCTCCTAAAGCTGGCATTGTGTCCCCAGGCGCCGCTGGAGGAGACATTTAGGGGCTAACACAAGGGGAAGAACAACAGCGAGAGTTTCGGGATGCTGGTGCCTCCCAGCAGAGGTGGAATTTGAGGAGGAGCTGGGAGCATCTCGGCTGTTTCTTTCTCCTTTGTGGTCCGGGCAGGTCATTAGTGCAGCAGGGATTGTTTAGTGAGCGAGTGCCGGGCCTGGCATCACCAGCACGGGCACAGCAGAAATCAGGGTGTTGCTGGCTGATGTTTGACTTTTACATGGGACAGGCCAAGCTCTGACCCTGCTTTTCCGGCACAGGCTTCAGTGCAAACGCTCGTTTAAGGAATTTATTTTCCGAGGAGAATTAATGAACCTCAGTTTTACATAGGAAACCACTTTTATCCCTCTATTCTGCCAAATTAACACCAGGCAGATTCCAGCTCCCAGTCTGGGATAAAGGCCAATCCCTGTTTGGTGTCTGTCCTTTTGCCACCTGGAGGGGACTGTGGGCAGGAAAGTGCTGATTAATGGTTAAAGTGAGTAATGGTTAAATAAAGACGGGATTTCACTCACTTTTCCCTCGGTTTGGGTGCTCTCTCCTCTCTTCCAAATCACTCATTTTACAAAAAAAAAAAACAAAACCCAAAGGATTAATCATCACTGCAATGAATGACTCAAAAATTAATGAAGAGATTTCAGCAGCTCTGCCGAAAGTGATCTGGGGGTTCTGAAGCTGTCGGTAGGGACAGGAAGGTGTTGAACAGTTTGGTTTCATGAGGTGGAGGAGTTTGCCCCTCGAGTGCTGGGGCAAAGCTTAACAGCACAGAGACATTTAGGGAGAGGAAAAGGCAGCACCTGACCCTGTGTGAGGATTTTTTTGAGAGCAGAAAATGCACCTTTAGTTTCCTGAGTTACATGTATGAAAAGAGAAAATTTTACATATACAGTTATATAACAATGTGCATAAATACACAGATTTTCGGGCAAAAATATGATTCTAAATTGTCAGAAATATGGTTCTAAAACATCCCAGCCACATGCCCTCTGAGCACCTGAGAGGAGCAGCCTTGTTAAAAATCATAATTTCCACCTCCTGTTCTGTGCTGTGCAACTGCTTTCCACATGCTGCTTTATTTTTAGGATTTAGTTAATGGCTCTGTGAAAAATCACACTTTGCATCTTCCCCAGCATCATCCTGTGGTGCTTTTCTGTTAGCTCTGCTCCGGCAATTAAAAACTTGCACGCAATTATCCCACACACTTTTAGAGTGGCCTGGCAACAAAGGATGCTCAGGCCCTGTGAAAATAACTTTATCTCCATTTAAATATTGTAAATGTCGTGTGAAAAAAGTTCAGGGTACACGCGGGGTGTGAGAGTCCAGGACAGCCTCATTTTTATTTAATTCATTTTTCTGCAAGTTTCAAAAAAAAAAAAA
>VWZV01015694.1:61494-78557 GCA_013397155.1 Irena cyanogastra | reverse complement strand
AAAAAAAAAAAAAAAAAGTCAGCCAACACTTTTTGTTCATGGTTGGAATTATTATTGCCTGGTTTGTAGGTGTTTAAATGTTATCACGAATGCCCGTAAATAGAAGGAGGAGGAGGGAGGAGGTATCTGTTTGTAAGATGAGAAAAGGAACCACTGCCTATTGTTTGACCTGAGCAGCTCCCTGATTGACTGGGAGAAGGGATATCTCCATGGGAACAGATGAATGTCTGGTTTTCATGTGGTGAAATCCCCAATCGAGCTCGCGGTGCCTTCACTAACGTGCCACTCTAAATTGGCTGTTTGCATGCTGCTTCCTACCTTTGGCTAAACCAGAATACTTCTTCCCAAGTTCTCTCTCCCAAATGCCAATAATGAGATAAAAACACAGAACCAGCAACAGCCCGAACTAATGTGGTTGTTTTGTCCTGTTGTTGGTTTTTTAATTTTATTTTGGGTTTTGTGTTTTGGTTTTTTTTGGGGTTTTTTTTGGGTTTGTTTTTTTTTTTTTTTTAAGCAAAGAAGGCAAAATAATTAAATGAGATTAAGCATTTAGTCTTTTCAGCACGCTCCTTTTTGCAGGTTTGGGTGGTGGGGAGGCATTGTGGTGTCTCCTCACACACAGGAATGCTGCCGGTTTGGGGGAATTCGGAGAACTCCTGAATCCATTGTGTCCCATTGCTCCAGCCATTCCCAAAGCTCTGCTTTCCCTCCTAAAATGTCAGTCGGCTTCAACACAGCTGAATCTAAAAATAATTCACAGACAGATATTAGAGGTAACAAAAGAAGCACAGTAACAATAAAAAAACCGCAATCCAGGTTGGGTGAAGGAGTGATTCCTAAATATTAAAGCCCCAGTGGTCTTATCTGGACCAGCTGCTTATAATGTCTGTGAGGAATGTGGCACATCAAGTGTGTGAACACTGCAGCTATTGTATCCTAACAGGCTGATTGAACCCTGGATAATTGGCATGTAACCTTCTCTATTAATAGTGCAGACAGATATGTGAATTAGCTGAATGCCTCAGACATATGCCATGCATTAACCAAAAGGGCTTACAATTCTCATAACAACTTGGCTAACTATTACACCAGTAATTATTCTTTAGAACTTGATAATATTAGAGCAAAATCAAGAAATAATTTGTAGTTTGGGGGCAGATTATGAATAATCAGTTGCACTGTAACACGACGCCAAGGGCTGGGCTGGGAGGAAGACTCGGGGCTGATAGTGGGGCACTTTGATGTTTTTAAGGGGTCAGAGTGTGATCCTCTGTCTTTGTTTAGCTCTTGTAACTTGAAGGATTCGATAGGCATGAGAAACATTCAGAATAATTCCAGGATTGCTGTTCTTTCCCTGGTACAGGACATGCACACTCAGGGCCGTTGTCTTTGGGGAGACAATAGATTATTTTCCTTTGTGAAATACAATGTAGAGGGGTAAATATGGCTTCTTAATGATATTTTTTCTTTACATTGTCTTACTGTTCTGAACTTCCCATCCTTCCATTGCAGTTGTTTGTCTGGAATGAAATGGCAAAGCCACCTTTTACTTTTTAATGAGGTTGTTCTTTTGCTAAAGTGAGGAGTGTGTGATTCATCTCTGAGTGATCTCGAAAGAATGCAGCATTACAACACTTTGAAGGCAGAGAAATATCAACCATGGGCAGAGAATATTTAAATGTGGGAGCCCCTAGAGCTGCACAACCTGTCTGAGAGTGTGGAGTAACAAGCCACTCCAACAGAGCTATGGAGCTTTTTGTTATTTGAGAACCTTTCCTTAGAAAATCTTTTCACAATTTCGTGGAAAATAATCGGGTATTTTAGGAGAGAGATTCAAGTTTAGATGTTCCAGCATTGCCAACAATTGTGCTGTTGTTTTGCAAATGCTTTAGTCATTTAAATGCTCTTCTTAGTAATCCACCTCCAGTCTGAATCAAACAAACACGACATAAAAAGTGTTTTAACCAGCTACAAATACTACACAAATAGACATTCATTTCTGAGGAGGTTTTATTTACCTCTGCCCCTCTTCCACAGGGGCTGAGCTCAAGACACAGTGTTCGGAAAGTGTTCTGGTGTAAAGGCCAAAACAAGAGAGCTTCCCAATAAAACACAATCTCACATCATTCCTTGGCATTAATGCAGAAACGAAAATCTTTATTGCCCTGGCAATGGCCTCCTGAGCCCACCCTCCAGCAGCTTCCAGAGTAACACTTTCCTCCACCTGCTGCACCTCTTCTCCAGTTACCTGGCTTCTCCCTTGGGATCTGCTGGAATCCCTTTTTATGGGTTTTCAGCGCCTCAGACCAGCACTCATCTTTCAGGTTTGGGATGAACCTTCTTCTCTCAGGTCCCCAGCTCTTAAAGCCCTGCCCGACCTCAGCTGCTGGCAGAGCTAGGAGAGCCCCAGGATCAGGAATGTGCCCCCATGGGCTGGGCAGTGCCCAGTGGGGCTGAGCCACATCTACCCATCCTTCCACCCATCCGTCCATCATCCATCCATCCATCATGCATCCATCCATCCATCATGCATCCATCCATCCATCATGCATCCATCCATCCATCATGCATCCATCCATCCATCATGCATCCATCCATCCATCATGCATCCATCCATCCATCATGCATCCATCCATCCATCATGCATCCATCCATCCATCATGCATCCATCCATCCATCATGCATCCATCCATCCATCATGCATCCATCCATCCATCATGCATCCATCCATCCATCATGCATCCATCCATCCATCATGCATCCATCCATCCATCATGCATCCATCCATCCATCATGCATCCATCCATCCATCATGCATCCATCCATCCATCATGCATCCATCCATCCATCATGCATCCATCCATCCATCATGCATCCATCCATCCATCATGCATCCATCCATCCATCATGCATCCATCCATCCATCATGCATCCATCCATCCATCATGCATCCATCCATCCATCATGCATCCATCCATCCATCATGCATCCATCCATCCATCATGCATCCATCCATCCATCATGCATCCATCCATCCATCATGCATCCATCCATCCATCATGCATCCATCCATCCATCATGCATCCATCCATCCATCATGCATCCATCCATCCATCATGCATCCATCCATCCATCATGCATCCATCCATCCATCATGCATCCATCCATCCATCATGCATCCATCCATCCATCATGCATCCATCCATCCATCATGCATCCATCCATCCATCATGCATCCATCCATCCATCATGCATCCATCCATCCATCATGCATCCATCCATCCATCATGCATCCATCCATCCATCATGCATCCATCCATCCATCATGCATCCATCCATCCATCATGCATCCATCCATCCATCATGCATCCATCCATCCATCATGCATCCATCCATCCATCATGCATCCATCCATCCATCATGCATCCATCCATCCATCATGCATCCATCCATCCATCATGCATCCATCCATCCATCATGCATCCATCCATCCATCATGCATCCATCCATCCATCATGCATCCATCCATCCATCATGCATCCATCCATCCATCATGCATCCATCCATCCATCCACCATCCAAACCCAACATCAGATCCCTGCTCTGAGCCCGGGCCCTGCTTTGGTTCTGCTCCTGCCAGTTCAGCCGTGTCCAGGAGGAAACTGAGGCAGCATAAACCTTGTAAAACCACCTTGGCAGTGCTGGAAAAAACGAGGACCTGGCGTGGGAGAGGCTGGAATACACTCTGTGTGCATGGATTTTGCTTGGCATTCTTTCCCATCTTCCCAGTGGAAAGATATTAAAAAAAAGACAATTAACAGGGAACCAGTGCCCAGCAGAGCAGCTGCCCAGAGCTCAGCTCCCAGTCTGGGGAAGAATCAGGGTAGAAGTGACCTTGCCCCTGCCAGGGGTCATTTACACCCATGGAGATTTGGGGACTCATTTCCCACTCCCGGTCCCCAGACCCTGCTGGTGCAGGTGCTGCCCTTGGCACGCAGCAGGACAGAGCCACAGCAGCAGCCCCAGCCCTGGGCTCTGGCAGGCACAGGTCCTGCCCAGCTTCTCCAGGTGACTTGCCAGCCTTTGAATCTTTGCCAAACACAGGAATTGTGGCCCTAACATCTCGTTCCCATTCAGTGCCTTGCCATCTGGTTCAAAAGGCATTTTATTCTGATTTGTTGGCAAGTCAGAACAATTTGGTATGGTCGTTCACCAGCTCTTGTGGCCAAAATAATAATTTATAGAAAGATTTTTTTTTTCTCTATATCCTGGCAGATTTGGGGGAGTGCATGTCTAAGCAGACTTTAAATTATGCTTGCTTAAACTCAAAGAGTGGTGGTTTTTTTTTTCTTTTGTTTGATACCTCTTATACTTTCATATGTCTAAACTGCGCCGTCTATACAATGTATATAAACTCGTTTTTGGAGAAGCATATATCAAAATGTACATTCATTTCCGTCCTGCCTATATTAGGTACACTTTAACTGTCTCTGTGTACACAAAACACAGAACTCTGTAAGCCTGGATTTATGCCTTTCTCTGGGAAGAGGCAGGAAGGCAGAGGAAAGCCTCGCAAGTTCCCTGGCTGGATCCATCTGTCAGGGTTCATATTCTCCTCGCTGGCAGATGTGCCCCAGCCAGCAGCCAGGGAGAGACCAGGAGAAGCTGGCAGAGATGTCCTTAACTGGGATCAATATGAAAAGCTTCAGCAGCTTAGGAAATGGAGCACTTTGAAGTAAAAGGCAAAATTGGAATTCACGTGCCTGTTTGTCACTTTGGGGAGGGCAGAGGAGGACTGGATGCTGCATTTAAAGTGTTCACAGAGGAGCAGGGCTTGAAGGAGTTCAGAGTGAGCTTTAAAGATCACCCTGCCCGTGCGCAAATTCCTTCAAAGGCTCTTGCTAAGGAAAAGGAAATAAACTGGTGATTCTGTGTGTCACCAACACTGGCCAGCGCAGGAGTGAGCACTGACCTGAGAATTCAGGGATTTCACAGCTCCAGCGTCCTCGAGGTGCAGGGCTGGAGCTCACAGCTGCCTGTGGCTTTGAGCAGGACAGCTGAGGCTTTCACCTGCCCCTTGGGTGCTGCTGGCACTGCCCCGGGGACAGAACCTGGGCGTGGATCTGAGGGAAATCAAACCTGGGTCAGATTTGCCCAGTGGGCACCAAAGATGCTGGATCCCCCTCCAGCCCCTCCAAACTCAATGATTTCCAGGCTGTATCTGAGTCTAGGCTGCCCTGCTGCCTCTGCTCTGGGTGAGCAGATTCCTTTGGGCTGGGTTTGCTGGGTTATTAGATCAGAGTGGGTGTTGCTGTCAGGCTGGGAAGGAATTCTGCTGAAAGGTGTCCCCCGTGGCAGGGATGGGAATGAGATGAGCTTTAAGTTCCCTTCCAACCCCAAACGTTCTGGGATCCTGTGACTTCAGGGATGAGAGTGCTTTAGTTCTGAGATGAGGGAAGATTTGCTTTTATTCCAGTTGGGAGCACTGGGTTTGCAGGCTGGGACAACCCAAGGAGACTCCTCAGCTGGAAATGAACTTTCTTCTCTGGTGGGTGAGGAATTGCTTGACTGAGGCTCTTGCAAAGCACAGAGCTGCTCAAGCAAAGGTTTTTGACATCTGTCCATCACAGTAGGGAAATATATTTCTGTTTTGGCCCTTGATGCCCACCCACCATCACATTTTGCTCTCCTGCTCCTGAGCAAGATTAGGTGAGGGGAACAGGAATCTGTCTTTTATTTAGAGTTCTTACACATGGCTTTCTCTCTCTTTAAAGTACTGAGTAGTGATTTTCAGCTTCTCTTAATCCTGAAAACACCAAACCTTGGGGTAAAGAAGTCCAAATTGGGTAAAAGTTAAAATAAACTTCGGCTATATCTCCTATTTATTTTTGCCCATATTCTACCTTTGGTTCACTCAAGGTTTCCTTGGTTTCATTTGGCAGCAGCTTTGTGAACTGCTGCCTTGCTGATGCTCAAAGGAGCAGAAGTGTGTGGGCCTGTGGCAGGAGAAAAACTGGAACTGATGCTCCTGAGACTGCTTGGTTGGGACCTGCAGATGGGTTATCCCAGGTGGAAGGAGTTTTTGATGCAGATTTGGCTTCTGCATTTAATCCAGATGGCCAATGCAATTAACCACAATGCAGAGGAAATGTTTCCAATTGCTGTTGACACAGAATAAAGCACAAGCTTGCACAAGCTGTGGGCCTGTCCCATTCAGCTGAAAAGGTGGTGAGGTACTGGAGATAAAATCCTTGCACTGCACTGGGCACCTTGTGACCCCAGAGGAGAGAGGACAGGAGTGTCTGTGCCAGGGCAGGTTTGGGGGGCAGGAGCTGTTCAGTGATGAGGTACCAGAATAACCCATGGCTGGGGGGTTTGGGCAGCACTTGGAGGCTCCAGTTTGGATTCCCCAGGGATGGACATTGCTCAGGGGCAGGCAGGGGCAGGACCCACCTGTAAAGTCACTACTGGGATGTTTGCAGAGTGGTAGCATCCAGTGGGCTGAGTGGGCAGGAGCCATTTCATATCCAATTTCCTCCTGAAAACCAGGAACCATAACAGCGAGGGATAATCCAGACTCTGCCTTTGTAATTCAGCATCAAAATCAGAAGGGAGACCAGGAATTCTTGCTGTTAGCTTAGAGCAGAAATCCCAACGTTAATGGAGATTAGGCAAGGTATTGATTTGTCACAGGCCATAAGGTTTCCTGTGTGCCTGACTTTCCTCAATTCCTCTGGGTTTGGCAACATTGCCTTAGACCTATGATGGAGGATAAAACATCACCATCTGCTAATGTAAACATTTATAACTTAAAAAAACCCCATCAAGATAATGGGATAGAGAATAAAATCTTCATTGCGTTTAAGATGGTGAACAACAAAAAAAATCTGAGTTTTTAAATTCAGAGCTGTTTTAAAACAAATCCAAGAGTGGCTGAGGAAGAAGATGAACGGGTTACAAAGAGATGTTGGTTCCTGATGAAATGACAGGAGTTGGTAGGCAGCATGATGCAGTGGATTGAAATTCTGTGTTTTGGCTGTGATTCCTCTGTCAGAGGGTGCTGCTGGGGTTGTATCCCTGTTCTGTCACAGACAGACAGACAGACAGACATGAGCTGTCCCCACCTTTCCCCACAGACACCCTGAGTCACAGCTGGTGTCTTCCTCCTGCAAGTACCAACAGCAGCACTCTGGGGAGAGACACACAGAGTGAATCACTGGCCAGCCTGCTTTCACCACAGATAGCATCCTGCGCCTTCAGACTCACGGGCCGCTCTGCTGCCTTTTGAAAATTCACATTTTTGATGGGATTTTGGTGACAGCTGCCAGCACAGTTCCTGCAGATCCAAATAAGTAAAGGAATCCTCAGCCTGTGCTGGTGCAGGGCAGTCCCTAACAAATCCTGCTGCAGGCTCCTGGGGATGCTCCCCTGCAGCTGGAGCTGCGCCTTGGGCTGGAGCAGCTCCCCAAGCCCACCTGCAGCGGGTGCTGGAGCATCCACAGGTCCCTGGTGGCCACCCGGGTCCTGCTGCCGCCTTGTGCCGGGCTGGGAGGGGACAGGGGACAGGAACAGACCGGGCAGGGACCTCGGTCCGGGCCAGCATCAGCTTTTGCTGCAGCTGAACGCGACTGCAGCCTGTGCTGGCACATCTAAGCCGCGCTTAAAGTGGGGTTCTGAAAGCTGTGAAGGTCTGAGAGCTCTGCTGGGGCTGCAAGGGGCTGCTCTTATCGCCTCTCCGCGTCCCTTTGTGCTGCAGCGCTCAAACGTGCAGCGAGTGGAGTGCAGTTTAAGCTGCGCTTAAGCCAGCCTAATGGCTGAGAGGCATGAGAAAGGATGGACTGAGACTGCTCTGATTGCTGCATCAGACTGCGCCTTTAAACGCCCCGATTTTGTGAACCCAGCATGGTTTACACTTGTGAATCCTGCTTTCACTCACTGATGTGCCAGCATCGCTGCTCTGCTCACCTGCAGAACGGCCAAATGCTTTGGGCTGGGAGGGCCCCTAAAAATCACCTTGTTCCAGCTCCCCTGGGCAGGGACACCTTCCTCTGGAGCAGCTTCCGGTAATACTGATAGTACTTCTGAATAAAATGAATAATTCCTCTGAAACTGCTCTGCCCAGTCACCTCAGAGCTCGTTCAGGAAGCAGTTTGTGTGTAACTCATGAGTAAGAAGCAGGAATCGTTTACAGTGATAACCACAATTAACATCACACTCTTCACTCTGAGTAAATCTGTGTGAACCAGGCTGTTTGTCTGTCAGTGAAAGAGCTCAGGTCCTGTTAAACATCTGCCTTTTGAGGCTGTTGCTTTTAATTAAATGAACATTTTTATCAAAAGAAGATGTACTGCAGCATATTCCCGTGATGATGATTCCATCCTTTCCCCGCCTCTCAGTCCACACAGGGCACAGCCTCAAAATCACCTTTGGTATTTTTCTTTGGATTCCCGTGGCTGTGGCTCAGGCCCAGGGAGAGGGCAGGACACCCAAAAAAGAGGCTGGTCAATGTAAGGTGGCCATAAAGCCCAGATCTGAGCAGCTCACAGGAGCCTGGGGTGCAACTGCAGGAATTCTTGCTGCCTCCACTTCTGTGTCTCTCTCAGCCACAGTGAAGCAGGGGGAAATTGTTATGATAACGAACTGGTTAAAATAAGAGTGGAGAAATCCAGTATCATCCGGGCTCGGCGGCCACTGGGTAGTGCACAGGCCTCACGCTGGTTCTGGGTAAAGACATTAATTTCAGCTGCAGAAAAGAACCATCTCCCGGGCCAGGATGGACGGGCTCCTCCTCCGGGGGGGATTCCTGCCCTGCACAGCTCCAGGATAGGTTTGCTTCAGGGAAAATCTGCTTTAAAGGGGAATTTGGATGATGTGGGTTATGACACAACCCTATGGATCTCATGGACATTTGGATCTATAGAAATTAGAGTGAAGCCTGGCCCTGGCAGGAAAGAGGGGAGGGTGTGGAAAAGGGCTGGGGATGTCCTGTGAATGCTCCAGCTGAAGAAAACATTCAGATAACCCTCCACATCAAATACACTGATAAGAAAGCACCATTTAACCTGGGCAAGTCGTTGGGGCTTTGTTTATTTGGGATAAATAATTACTACTTCATTTATTTTGACAGAAGGAGAATAATATCTATTATAGTATCACCACATTATTAATTAGGGCTATATATAATATATATTATGTAATATATAATATATAATATGTTATCTATAAAATAATAAATTAAACAATAAATTAATAATTTAAACAAAAAATTAAGTATAACATATAATATAATATTATGTATAACATATTATTATATAGATAATATATTGTTATATTATCTTATATGAGATGAATATTAGCATATTATAGTCTAAGAACAAGGGCAACCCTTCCTCTGCACTTTGGAGGAAAAATAACTTCAGTGGGGATTCCAAATGTCCGAAGCTGAAGATTTGGTAAGAGGCAAGTCCAGGGAAAGAAAGGAAATAAAAAAAAAAGTGGGAGTGAACACGTGGGAACGCTTCCTTTCAGTAATCTTAAGGAGAATGCTTGCAAAAGAGGGGAAAATATTGAAATAGCGTTCAGAGAATTAAAACTGAGCCCCATTTCAGGCTGAGGATTCTCAGTGCTGGGGCTCGGGGCTGCAGGAAGCGTAAAGGGCTCTTCCCCCAAATGTTTTTTTAATCAGTCGGTTTTTAAACAATGCGAGCTGACAGCAGTCCTTTAATATGCATGGCCCAGGCTCTGGGAATGGCGAGGAGAAAGGACGGGGAGATTTCCCTGGATTTCGGAGCTTGGTCTGGAATTTCATAGGTGCAGAGAAAAGGCTGCCTGGCTTTGAAGTTCTCTGCTTTATATGCTAAACAGCGCTGTTGACTGATTTACTGCGATTTCGCATTCAGGGGGTGGGGAGAAAGGAAAGCCGCGACTTTTTGTGGAGTGCGATGAGGAATTATTGACAGATAGGGATACGAGTTCCACTTGCTTGCAAATTTGCTCTCAAAACCCGACAAGTTCACACGAGCAAGGGCTTGTAACAGAGCAACGCAACATTTAGTACAGCCCTGCCACATCTGGCCAGCTGCAAACATCACCTGGCTTTCCACAGCAGAGGCTGTGCCAGAGGGGCAAATGCAGGATTTGCAGGCAGCACAAATGTATTTTTTTAAATTTTTCTATAAATCGGTGCACCCCACTCTTTCACTGGTGGTAGAAATGCTCTTTTAGCCTATCTCCCCAGAGAATGTTTAAGATTCCTGGAATATTTTGTCTCCACCAGAAGATTTAACCAGCCTGATTATGCATCAGTGGCAGGGACACATCCTCAGCAATAAATTCATATTCATGGAGGGAAATGAACTGTGGAGCGTCTGTGGAGTTCCAAGACCAAAAACCTTTGGAACAAAGAAATTCCTCCCAAGGAGTGACCCAGTGAATTGTGCTCTGAACACTTGGGTTAGGAAGGATCTCTTCCCATGATTCAGGAGTAAATGCCAGGCTGGCTGTGGAAATACTGGAGCACGTTGTACAGCCTGGTGTCAGAATGTGCAGTTTTCAGCGTGGTTAAAATATTATTAAAAAAAAGCAATGATGTGAAGAATGAGCAAGAATTGAATAGAGGTTTTGTTTTAGTGCCTCTGAAAGCAAGCTGTCTCCTCTAGGAGAACACTTCTTCCTCGATAGCATATCATTAGCTGCTTCTTTACATGCTCTGGAAAGATGTTTCTTTTGAGTCTTTATGTGTGGCAAGAGGCAGAAAAGGGTGGAGGATAAAAGAGAGCTAAAAATAGCAGCAGCATCTGAATGCACAAAAGCAGAACTTGTCTGCAAAACGGGTAACAAACAAACATGCCTTAGCACATCAAAATATTGCTTTTTGTTCGCGGGTATTTGTGTTCTCTAACGACATTTCTGTTGGGAAGGAAATTCTGCCTCCTCCTCCTCCTCCTCTGGCAATAACCAGCAGGACGGATTTCATTCACTCCATTCCCCAAAGTGGAATTTGCTCCCTCACAGTCCCACTTCACCCAACCCTCCTGTGCTTGGTTTCCTGTCTATCAATTGCATTCTCAGGCATATTATTAAGTCATTTATGAGTTTTTAAAGCACTTGGGTATCTCATAAAAAGGATTGCACGAAAGTGCACTTATACTGGTACACCTTAATGAACCCAGATCATGCCAGGCACAATTAAACTCTTTTTTATGTCCCACCATGCAAATCTTCCTGTAGAGCTTGAAGTTTAACTTTCAAAGCTCAGCTGAGTTTATTCGACTGATTACTATCTAATCCACCCACCCATCATCCCACACTCCTTCAAAAAAATGTTCAAATCCTGCCCAGAGTGATATTTTTATTTTTAAACTTGAATGTCTAAGCATTCCTCACAGATGTGAGAAAACTCGAGGCTTAACCATTACAGCAAACCCGTGCTGGCATTAGGCAGGACACAGCCTTCCCAAAAATTGGGGTTTTCAGGACTAAACTGCTGCTCTGTCCCAGCACAGAGCCACGTTTGGGTGCCAGGAGGGAGTGTTTACCTGTTTGTGACACTGGGACAAGGGCTCACCGTCCCTGTCCCGTGCCAGCTGCAGCTGGGGCACACTGGGGTCATTTCCACGCTTCCCACAGGAGCTGCCCCAAAGGAGAGCTCCAGGCACAGCAGCTCTGCTCAGCTGTTTGTGCCCTGGGAAACAGGCACAGGGGTCTCTGTGCTGGAGGGTGGGCACACACTCCCTGGGGACACTTTTGGGGGTGCCAGGTGCCTGTGCATCCCTTGTTGGCTCGCTCTGTGCCAGGTGACCCTCCTGGCACCTCCTCCCAGACTGGTTCTGTGTGAATGTCCCACGTCCAGTGGAAAGAGGATTCCCAAAAGATCATTTATTCCTTTTACTCCAGATATCTGACCTGGCTTGTTGGGACCCCAGTCTGAGCCTTGGCAGGGCAGGGCAGGGCAGGGCTGGCATTATTGCTGGCACAGGTCACTCCAGAGTCCCTCAGAGGCTTTGCTGTGCAGGGCTCTGTCCCACCCAGCTGTTCTGGAGGAAATATTTCATTGCTCTTTGATTCCCTGGGCTGCTGCAAACAAGTAGAACTTGTTGGTACTCAGGGAAGCCATGAATATTTACAGCTGCAGAGGATCCCCTCCATTCTTTTTTTTTAATCCAAGTCCATGAATAACTGGAATTAGCTGTCAGCACACCTGACCAGCTGTGCCAAGGTGCAGCCCCAGTGTCTGGCAGAGCCTGGCAGGGCTGTGCTGGTGTTGGGATGCTGCTCTGGGTGAAGGGTCACACCCTGCACGTTTTGGGGTACAACAGAACCATGTTTGCTGTGCTCAGACGTGGATCATCAGCCATGGGAGCTGAGCAGCCACAGGGAATGTGCAGTTTGGTTTCTCCAGGAAATGGTGGTGCCTGGCCAGGGGATCACAGAGGGCTCCAAGCCAGCTCAGGGCTCCTGCACACCCCAGCTCCTCTGGGGGGTTCTGTGGGCTGGGAGAGCCAAAGATCTGCTGGGCTCTTAGTGTGAGCACAGAGTGGTTCCCAAGATGAGCCCAGGAGGAATTCTTCAGGGCAGCTCAGTGGAAAAGCCTCCTGAGGAAGGCCCTTAGACAAAAGAGTGTTTTTGTTTTGTTTGGTCAGTGTCAGTGCAGCTGTTGGGCCGACCATCCACCTCTGGGTCCATAAAAGTCTGATCCATTTGATATAAAAGGGCTGATTTTTACAGGCTGGAGGGAGGGCAGCCTCTCTCTAATGATCAATACTCTGTTATTTGTACCAGCACTGCTGCAGGCTCAGACACTGCTCACAGGGGGTATTGGGGGGTTAATCCCATCTGCTTACAGACAACTTTGGGATCAGGTCCAACAAACCCAGTCACAGTGTGCCAGAACTCATAAACCCCCCTGAACTCAAGGTACCCCTCTCAGGGCACAGAGCTGGGCTCAGCACCTCTGCTGAGCCCCTGGTGAACCCTGAAATCTGGGAAATCAGGGCTGCCACGAGTTAATTACGGGGGATTAAGGGCCCATATGAAAAATAACAGATGTGAGCGAGCAGCAAGTTTGCAAGCAGCACTATGACCAATCAATATAGAGCTGTGTTTAGCAGGAGATTATTATACACCAAACATGGCAGGGAGATTAAAAAAAGCAAAACTCTTCCTACTTGAAATCAGATTGGAAATGCTGGCAGTATGCAAAGCAGCCAGTTATGAAAACAGCGTGCTACCACTGCTGGGGAACTCCTCCTTCTTGTTCCTACACAAGGTGATTTTTAAAAGCTCGCCTTATTTTCCTAGTTTTGTTTTCACTCAAGCCAGAACAAAGTGAAGCACAGGTAACAGAAGTGCCTTAAATAGTTACTTTGTTGGCAGAGCATAATTTCAAGCCCATTTTGCATTTCTATACGGGAGTGATTAATCTAAGCTGGAAAGGATGGGAAAAAATAAACATTATGATAAGCAGATATGATATCAGGAGCTGGCTGTGCTTGAAATTTCTCTTGATTATTGCTGCTAATGCTCGAGACAGACAGGAACTGCAAATAAATAAATACGTTCTGTTAATATTTGCTGAAATTTTTGAACACATTCCCTTTGGCTCTGCTTGGATCCCGGCTCTCTTTTGCTTTCTGGGAACATATGTGTGATTGAGCTGGAGAACAAATGTTTGGAGAAGAAGTTCAAAGTCTCTAAAACTGGCCCACATTTGTATTTGTGTCAGAGATTTGTGCACTTTAACCCCAGCTCAGGATTCCTGCTCAGGACAGCACTGGCACAGGTAAATCCCTGCCTGCACCACAGCCAGGGGATTTGGATGGGGAAATCCTCCTCCTGTTGTCCTTGTTGACTTTTTTGTGCATCTCGGGGGCTTTAATCCTTCCCCAAAATCCAGAAAAGTAATGAAATCAGTCCCTTTTGGATTTTAAAGGACTTTAAAGGAGTTTCCCATACAGCAAAGTTTCGTGTGACTTTGCTCCAGCGCTGCAAAATCAAGGACTCACAAATTTTGAAGTCAGGACCTGCAGAATTGTGGCAAAATTATATTTAAATTGATAAATTTTGGCTCCTTTGCCTTTTTGTCTCTCGAACCTACATGGTTCATATTTCCCAGCTGCCCTGCCATGTTGGTGATTCAGTGAACCAGCTGCCAAATGCGTTTCAAATATCAAACGCTGCAGATTATGATCAGCTGGCAAAAATCTTAATTTTTTGAAGCGAGTTTTCCAAAACACTTTAGTAAATCCTGTTGAACGAGCAAATCAAAACACTGCAGGAAAACTTGCCTTGAAATGGACGTTTTGCCAAGAAACAAAGAGTTTAACATGAATTTGTGTTTATACTTGAGGATATTCCCTGCGCTGCAGCTGGGAGGTGTGATGTGAAAACCCCTGGGTAAGTGTCCATATAAACAGGCAGCCTGGTGAATGCTCTGGGTTTTATCCTGGTTTATCTGGGTTTTATGCCACCTTGGCTTTGGGAATCACAGAATCTATCCCAGGTTGCTCCAGCTTGGTCAGGGATGGGGCAGCCACAGCCCCTCTGGGCAGCCCTCACAGGGAGGAATTTCTTCCAGTAATTAAAATAAAGGGCAGAATTTGGCTTTGTGCAGACTGGCCAGCAGAGCAGCATCACCTCTCTTTATCCACCTTTATCTTGTGATAAACCAGACTCAAAGTTTTACGTGTGTTCCAAAAGGCCAAAACTCCAATTCTGGCTTGTGCTGCAGGGAGCTCCAACTGCATGACTTAAAACCCTTAAGTTGTTCACCTGTTTGTTAAAATCATCAATGAAATGTTTTCCTCAGGAGCAGGAAAAAAGCCAAACAAGCCCCGTGCCACGATCTCCCCGAGTTTCAGAGCTGTCCTGGCCTTTGATTTCTGAGTTTTAGCAGCTTCTGGGACAATGTCAGGAGAAAAGCTGGGAGAAGCTTGGTACAGCATAGGAATTCTGCAGCATTCTGAGGCTCTGTTTAGGATTTAGTGGTTTATTTTGTGGCTTTACGACACCAGTGGGTTGCATTATTTGCAATTTGCAGACTCACAAGGCTGTAAAATACGGTGTGCTTACGTTTTGGAATTAAAAAGCCATTTTCACCAATAAATCGAAGCAGATTGGAACCGATACAAAAATCTGTTCCTTCTGCCAGAAGAATCTGAGCAGAAACTGGGCAAGGGTTCAAAGGCAGAGCACAGCCCAGGATGTATTTGGGTTTCAGGGATGCAGCCAGTTGTCATTTGCTCACTGATCATTAAATCAGGGCTGCTGAGGGGGCAGGATGCAATCAGCACTCCTCCTTTTTCTCTCCATTGTTCTTATCTCCTGGACAAGTTG
The DNA here is from genome assembly GCA_013397155.1 of Irena cyanogastra. Lineage (NCBI taxonomy): Eukaryota > Metazoa > Chordata > Aves > Passeriformes > Irenidae > Irena > Irena cyanogastra. The sequence goes on along the minus strand of VWZV01015694.1, from coordinate 63,224 downwards.
ATAAGGGGAAGAACCAAGCCAGGACATGAGTAATTACAAGGTCCAAGCCAGCTCTCTTGCCAGTGCCAGGCCAGATCTGCTCTGCAGGGAAAGGGACACTGCAGGGTGAGAGAAAACTGCATTTTTCAAATCATGCACTCTCATCCCAGCAAAATTCCCATGGAAACCCCAGGGCCATCCAGCACTGCTCATTGAAGGGAAATGTGGTGGTTTCAGGTTGGCTTTGGGTTCCTCTGGTGCCACCCGAGCTCTGCAGCAGGCCAGGGACAATAAATGCAGTGATCCCTGTGCTGCAGCACCTCGGGCATGCAGAGCCATCCCCAGGCTGCATTCCTCCATGGAATGGCAGCTGCTTCCCTCCTGAAGGACTGGCTGCACGCAGGACTGAAAGAGCTGATAACAGAAGCATCACCTGCAAAAACCCTGCCAGGTTCTGTCATTGCTGCCCACAACCCTGGAAAAAAACTTTAATTCTTTTTTAAATTAGCATATATTTATTGAATTGCATTTTTTTTTTCTCAGTAAGTTTTAGCAAGATAAAGAGAATATTGCACTGGTCCTGGCAGGGCTGGGTCTCCTGGCACAGAGTTTGTTGGTTGGTTAATTTTTATACAGTAGGGGAAAAACAAAGGAAAAAAAAAAAGAAAATAAAAAAGAAAAGAAGGAGAGGAAAAAAGTCTCCCAGATATTTTCTGACTAATTTTGTTTCTGCATCAGGGAGGTTGTAAAAATGCAGTTGAATGTGGAGATTAATACCAGTCACCAGGCAACTAGCGTGGGGAAAAGGGTTGAGTGTTAGCAGGAAAACAAGGATATGAGTAAAGCAAAAGCAGAGTTCTGCTTGTTCCAGGGGAAAAAAAACCACTTCAAAACAAACTCCAAAACAAACAACACTTTTCACTTAGAAAATCCAAAACAACACATCAGCATTCGAGTAATTCCTGCCATTGACTGCTTGCCTCTCACCCAGCACATATTCCAGCAGGAAATATCTGAGCTATACAAATAAAAAGCATCCAAGAATCTTCGTTTTCCCCTGAAATGCAAGGCCAGTAACTTAGCTCTTATTAACAAGTCCATCTTTTGTTTCCCCAAGGTGCCTTTTTTATTTTTCCTTTTTTTTTTCCCCCCTGTGTGTGTGTGTGTCTGCGCTTTTGGCAAAACTGTTTGGAACAAAAAGAAAGCAGCTTCCCCTCCCGTTGTTTTGCTGCCTTTGCAGGCAGTTCTTTGCAGGGAGACAAAGCTGGGTTTCCTCTGGTTTGTGCCCAAACGTCCCAACATTCCTGTGAATGGAGGCTGCTAAAGACAGCCTGCTCTGTTTGCAACTTGTTATGACAAAAATAGCAAAAAAAAAAGGGAAAAAAAATAAAAGGAGGCAGCTTGTCAAATTAGGAATTACATGAGGTCAGCAAATTCGGGAACAAGCGCGAGGGGAGGAGGGAGAAGGAGAGAGACCTAATTAGGGCTGGGGAGGAGGGAGCGCGGCCCCGCTGAAAGCCCAGCGCTGCTTTTGATCTCCCGGGGGCGCTGGGACCGGGCTCCTCTGGTTTTGGTGGCCACGATGGCCCTTAATGTGCCTAAAAATAGCATCCTGCTGCTCCTGAGCTGCTGTACCTGAGCTGCTGTTCCTGAGCTGTTCCTGAGCTGCTGCTGTACCTGAGCTGTACCCGAGCTGTTCCTGAGCTGTATCTGAGCTGTTCCTGAGCTGTTCCTGAGCTGTTCCTGAGCTG
>VWZV01015694.1:48342-60809 GCA_013397155.1 Irena cyanogastra | reverse complement strand
CCTGGCACAGCCCTGGCACAGCCCTGGGACAGCTCTGGGACAGCTCTGAGACAGCCCTGGGACAGCTCTGGCACAGCCCTGGCACAGCTCTGGGACAGTCCTGGCACAGCCCTGGCACAGCTCAGGTACAGCTCTGGCACAGCTCAGGTACAGCTCTGGCACAGCTCTGGCACAGCCCTGGCACAGTTCTGGGACAGCCCTGGGACAGCCGTGGCACAGCCCTGGCACAGCCCTGGCACAGCTCAGGTACAGCTCAGGCACAGCCCTGGCACAGCCCTGGCACAGCTCAGGTACAGTCCTGGCACAGCCCTGGCACAGCCCTGGCACAGCTCAGGTACAGCTCTGGCACAGTCCTGGCACAGCCCTGGCCCAGCCCTGGCACAGCTCAGAGGGCTCAGCCCCTCTGGGCAGTTCTGGCAGCACAGCACCGGGATCTCAGCGCTTGCAGCTCGGGTGTCACCGGGCACGGGAGGGGCCCTCGGCTGGGGCAGAAGTGCCAAATTCCCACCCAGGACAGGGTCTGACCCATGCCAGTCTCCTGCCACTCATCCCTGTGGTTCTAGAACCAGAAGGAGCCCAGGGCAGTGCAGAGGGAGCAGCAGCCCCAACTCCTGCCTTCTCTCCTCTCTCAGTGCCTCCCTGGGCTTCTCTTGTCCAGGGCTGATAAATCATCACTCGTGCTGACCTGCAGCTGCAGGAGATGCTCTCCCTCCACCTTTGTAATGCTTGACAAATTCCTGGATTATATTATTATATTTTTTTTCCAATCCCCCTTTATCAGTGTTCCACAGTTCAGTATAAAAATTTTATATTCCTTAAAAAAAAAAGAAAAGTTTTCTGCAGGTGTTATAGGGAAGTTAAAATTAAAAGTAAGATTTCTACACAGCCAAAGAGCTTTAAAACAAACGAATAATTGTATTTTCAAAGGGCATTATGATCCCTGGGCCAGCTGGGGAGGTGAGGGTGAAGAGTGCCCTGCCTTGTGAACACTTGGGAATGGCATTCCCAGTTGTTTAGGCTAATACAGCACAATAAACCATAAGGCAGGAGCTGGTTGAGCCTCTGCCTGGCTCCCAGGGCTGCACACAGAGCAGTGCTGTTCTTGCTGCTCGCCTCTGCTCACATGCAGATGCAGAATCCAAATCAGCAGCTCCGAGTTAACTATTTATTCAAATCAAATTCAACCAGCTAATTGTTCCCAAGCTTTTTCCTGCACTATTCATTATTGGGGACGTACAATCGGTCCCCAGGGACCCGGCTCAGATGACAGGGCTCTTTTTTGGGCCCGGATAGTTCCAGTGTGAAAGTATAACAAACAGTAAATACCAAATTTTCCCTATGGACACAAGCACCCTGCTCCCCTCCCGGCAGTCCCTCAGTCACGGCACAGGCAGCCCTGAAATGGGGCTCAGTGCTGGGTGCAGGGAGAGAAAAGCGCTTTGCAAATGTTTGTGAATGTAAATGTAAATGTAAATCCTTCCTTGTGCTCTGGGTGACCCCGCGTGCAGCACCCCGGGACAGGGAGGTGAGGGATCCCAGGACAGGAGTCACCTCCAATAAATGAGGTGTCACACCTGGAAATGGCACCTTTCCAGCTGCATTTTAAATCCTGCAGTGCAAATCTGCCCCAACTTCGCATTTTCTGACTGGGGAGTTAAAAGTCCAACATTCTGATTTGTTAATTTTTAACCTGGCTATGGAAAAACATTCTGATTTTTTTTTGAAACAGAGATGTAAAATTAGCAAATCCACCCCCCTCCTGGTTTCTACACTGGAATATAAAAACAGTGAGTTAAGCCCCACTAGAATCATCCAGTAATAACTAAACTAGATAACCTATTTGGGCTTAATCCAGCCTGAACAAAGGCAGCGGTTCAAGTTGAAACTGAAAGCCAATATTTAATATCTGAGCTGGTAAAGGCAGCATTTGGTGGAACTTTAACAGAATCACCAAAGTTTAACAATTGGAGGGGGGAGAGTTGTGAATTTTAACCTTCTGTTTATTGCAAACAGAAAGGAAACATTTTCAAGCAGCAGCTGAGGAAGCTTACAAATGAAATTATGTGAATGTGGCTCATGTGGGAAGGAGGAAGTCCTGCTCACATACATATGTTTTATGCAGCAGAACTGTTTACTTTATTTGTAAACCCTTCCAAACACTGTCCAAAGTTCAGCCTTTGTTCAAGGTAAGAATGTGATTGCACTGCCCTGAGATGCAAGAGAAGCAATAAAGTCAGGATTCACCAGAGGAAGACAATTTGGAATTAAGAAAAAGCAATTTAAACAATCTTAATGCCTCTCCTCCCTCCCCTCCTGCTTAATGACTCTCATCCCCTTAAGAAATCTTTGAAGGAAGCCAAAAAGCAGGAGCAGTGTGTTTAAAGGTCGTGTGTGTGTGCTCTGCTCCTCGCTGCAGTGTGCCTGGAGAATCCCACCAGGACACTCGTGGTTTACATTTCCATCCAAGTTTCATTTTTAGGGAAGACACAGCAACGCCCTGGCTTTATACACAACCTCTGAGATGTGTTTAATTTTGGTAATTAGGCTCTTGTTGGGACTTTCAGCAGCAAAGCCTCTCTGTGGAAGTTCAATGGAGATTTATTTTCAAGCACAGAGCGTACTTAGAGGGAAATAAAATTAGGGAAATAGGAAGGCATATTGAATATAGGCACTCCTTCTGCAAAGATAAATGATTTAGTAATGAATAGATTCTTCAGGCCATAAAAAATCCATTTATTTTCTTTTGAATTTCAACCAGAGGTCTTGCACTTTCCCACTCAGTAATAATCAGTTAAAATGAGAATACAGAGAATGAAACCAGTGTAAAGGCAGAGAAGGCAACAACCACAATGTATAATAACAAATTGAAGTTAAATTAACCAACATCTCAAAAGAGGCAGCATTTGCACAGAAAAGTGCTGGTTTATTGCCATTCAAAGGGGGAGGAAGATGAGATCTAAAACTCACAACCCTTACAAATTCCCTGCCTGGTAACAACAAGCTGCCAGATTTCGGGCAACTCATTAAAATGGAGGATCCACTTGACCTCTTCTGTAATTGTGGAAATGAAGCAGAAATATGATTAGTCAGGTAACTCCAAGGGTTGCTCCACACTAAATGTGCCTTATCAGGGAGTCTGACCTTGCAGCAGAGCCCTGCTTCTGCTCCCCTGGGTGCTCCTGGGCTTTTTCCTCTGGGGAAGGAGAGCTGGCAGAGTCCTGGGGAGCAGCACAGCTCCCCTCGCCTTGTGCCACCCTTTGTCCCTCATTTCCAGAGGGGATGGACACACCAGAGGGGCAGGAGGGGCAGCCAGGCCAGGCTGCAGCCATGGGATGGGCATTTCTGGCCACGGGGCTGCTCAGAGAAAACCCTTGGGCAGCTCTGTTGGGACAGTTCTCTGACCTGAGAGCCAAATTCATCCTGGGCAAGCAAAATGGGCTCGTAGGGCTGAACCAGCCCTGCCTGGGTGGCTGGGCTGAAAATCTGCTCAGCAGTGCTCAGCTGCTGCTGCAGCAGCATTTCCCCTTCCCCCTTTCATCTCTGTGGTTCTCAGGCTCGGCTTGAACAAGACATCTCTATTTTTTCTGTTTAAATATAAACTGGAAGCAGATCTGCTGGTGCTACTGTTGAGTCCACAGGGACCTGCGCTGTAGAAAAGGTTCCACTGAGGTCAGCAGGGCCATTTGCATGATTTACTGAAACAAGGCAGGTGGGAGAAAAGCTGAATTTTCATCTCACCTGTAGCCTTCATATTTTGGTGTTCTTAATGTCTTGAAATGAGCTGGGTGATTCCAGAGCAGGGAGCTGGGACCCAGTTCTGCAACAGCTCCATCCCCAACTCTGCTGCTGTTTCCCCTTCCATGAAGAGGTAAAATGCAGCTGTCTCCAGGTCCTGTCACACCTCACACCTCCCGTCTACTCTGAGTGCTGGATTTGCATTATTTTCATTATTGGGAAGGAATCTTTCCCTGGGAGGGTGGGCAGGCCCTGGCACAGGTGCCCAGAGCAGCTGGGGCTGCCCCTGGATCCCTGGCAGTGCCCAAGGCCAGGCTGGACAGGGCTGGGAGCAGCCTGGGGCAGTGGGAGGTGTCCCTGCCATGGCAGGGGTGGCACTGGGTGAGCTTTGAGGTCCCTTCCAACCCAAACCACTCTGGGATTCTGTGAGTTGAGGCAAAAAGAACTGGGATTTGTTCATCCAGGTGTTCTCTAATGTAGAAGTTGTGAACTGTACCGGGATGTTTTGAAATCCTGCAGGATTCAGCATTTCTGTCTGAGCAGATTAATAACTGGGAAAGTCTGCATCAGCTCCCCTGGAACAGCTGCATCCCTCTGTTCCACCAATAACCCACACAGGTTAGAGATTAGGGTAGAAACAGAAACAGAAGGGAACAGAAGTTAAGCTGAGTAAAGGCTCAGTAAAAACCTGAGTGCTGGTTTTATCCCAGTGTTGTTCCTTCTTTCCCAGCTGCTCCTCAGGGCTGTGGCCCTGCAGACACATCTGGGAGCCCAGGGCCAGAACCATCCTGCCTGCTTGGTCCAGCTGTGCTGGAAAACACAGCCAGGACAAAAGCATCTCAAGGTTTGATCCTTACTTACTATTATCTACGATTTGACCCATGGAATTTCTGCATCTATCCTGAAGCCCAGGAATTTTAATCTAACAGTTTGCATGTTTCAAGACAAGGGCTTTTTTGGTTACCCACTGGAGCTGCTCCATCCGTGACTATAAATCTGAGTGAACTGCTAAGGACTGGAACTCCAGCAGGCAGCAGGAATGATGCAAACAGAAGGTCCTGTTCTGACTCAGTCACTTACCAACTTGTGCTACATTTTTATTGCGGGTCAAAAGTCGACAGAGTATGCAAATGTAAGGAAAAAAAGTTCTTGTTTTGGAAAAATACACCATTTTAGTATTTATAATTACACACTAAGGGCCTTTTATGCTCAGCCTCATTTATCTTGGATTTTTTGCATAATTTGAACTGTAAGTGGCAATATATGTAGAGCTCATTTATTCAAATTATACAGGGTTAGTGTTTTCCCTCTCCTGAACGTGGTGTGCATTTTGGGAGAAGTGCCAGATTCAAGGAGGCAGGAGGAGGAGCAGAAAAAGAAGACACTGCTAAAAGACCACAGAGGCACTTGTTCCACTTTTAAAACGGCTCCCAAGCCCTGATGACAAATCAGATGTGTGAGTTAAATCCTGTTGCCTCTGTGAGACAAATACATCCCCTGCAGATCCCAGTAAATCCAGCTGACACCTGCAGCACTGCCCATGCCATGGGAGGAGCACAGGACACTGCTGTTCTCACCTGGGTCACTGAACAGAAGGGGCTTTTCTGCAGCCTGAGCCACCAAATTCTCCCTCTGTGCTTGGATCCCTTCAGGTGACACCTGCCACAGGTACTGGCCTCAGAGCTGGCTCACCTGTGCCTGGTGTTGCAGGTTTAGTGTCAGGCTTGCTGCCTGGGCAGCCTGGAAATCACCTTGTGAGTAGTTCTGATCCTCCATCAGTAGCCAGGCAGAACATGTCCAGTGTGGGTCTCCAGTAAATGGGGTGGTTTGTGCTCAGTTTTGCACCACACTCGTGAGCACTTCATAAGCTGCAAATTCAGGATGTGAAATTCCTGCTGAACTAAAAATCTCCAACGCAGAACAGGCTGGTGTTGGTTCTTAAAGGGAGGTGCCATAGGCGAGGCTTTAGGAGACTCAATTATATTAATTATTAACAATTGTAGCTGGTATTGAAGTTGTTCTATCCCCTCACATTCAAAATGGGATCTTCCCACTCTCCTGCACGTTCCTTGGGGGGGCTTTTTGCAAAAATATATTTATTGGGCAAACTGAGATGAGAATTTGTGTTTGCCATGAGTGTTTTGGGAGCTCCCAGCTCAGCCTGGAGCAGATTCCTTGCTCCCAAATGCAAACTGGGTGTAGAACATCTTAATATATTTTGGAGACCTTAATGATCCATCCTTAAAAGGTTAATTTGCATGTTCTCCACTGGTGCAAATCTCCATTCCCCCATTAAGTGCAGCATATTTTTACGGCAGCGTGGCAACCTCCTTTGAATCTACCATCCTAAAGGACTTGTACTTCTGGGGCAAAGCACAGGTTTCAGAAATTGAGGTTTTCTGAGCCTAAACTTCCAGAACGTGCTTCTGTGAGCAGGGCCAGATGCAGGCCAGATGTGAGCTGGCGCTGTGGACACCTCCCTCCCTTCCCTGCCCCAAATCCCCACGGCTCAGTGGGTGCTCCTGGTGCCCTGACTGGCCCAGAGGTGCTATGGGTCCCCAAGGGCTGCACCAGCCCCAAACCCAGCCCAGAGCCCCTGTCCCAGCACTGCTTCAGCCCCCAGGCTCCCTGCATGCTCCTTGCAGAGCCCTGGCCCTGATCTTGGTCCTGCTCCCATCCCTGCCCTGAGCTGAGACCAAATCCTCCTGGAGACACAAAATGTGGCTGTGCCTCTTGTGGGGTTTGTGTACCTGGAGACACACAGTGTGGGTGTCACTGCTGTGGGGTTTGTGTACCTGGAGACACACAGTGTGGCTGTCACTGCTGTGGGGTTTGTGTACCTGGAGACACACAGTGTGGCTGTCACTGCTGTGGGGTTTGTGTACCTGGAGACACAAAATGTGGCTGTGCCTCTTGTGGGGTTTGTGTACCTGGAGACACAAAATGTGGCTGTCACTGCTGTGGGGTTTGTGTACCTGGAGACACAAAATGTGGCTGTGCCTCTTGTGGGGTTTGTGCACCTGGAGACACACAGTGTGGCTGTCACTGCTGTGGGGTTTGTGTACCTGGAGACACACAGTGTGGCTGTCACTGCTGTGGGGTTGGTGCAAACCAGCACTTCCCAAGCTCTCAGGCTGTGATTCCTGTTCCAGCCTTGGGTGCCCATTTCCTCCTGCACTTCCAGGCCGTGAACCCAGCTGGGTCTCAGGCTCATCCTTGGGAAATGGTGATTTAGCACGTCTACAGAACCCCACTGCCCTGCTCCAGGGAAGGGCTGTGATTAGCAGGATTTATTTTTTCCTTTCTAATAATGCACTTGTTATGGAAAGAAGTTGAACTTCCATTCCTTAGGAAACAAAGCTGCAGTGTTCCTTTTGTGAGGAGATGGCCTCCAGAAACGAGGACTAAGGGGGGAAAAGCAAAAAAAACCCAGCAGCCATCCACATTTTATGACATCAAACACTAAATTGTAGTTTGTTATCAGCCCCTGCTATGCTTGCTCCATCTCCATGATGGGCCATGGTGTTTCCCCAAGGAAATCCATGGAAAACCCCCATTGGAAAGTGGCTGGGAGGTGCTGGAGGGCGAGTGCAGCCTCCACACGTGTGTGTCTGGGCCGTTCTCTCCCAGGGCTGCAGGGGAGCTCACTGCTTCCACATGTCCAACATGAACTCGCAGTGATACTCTTCCCAAATGCTAATGCACAGCTGTGGAGTTTGGATGCTCCAGAGCTGACTCATTCTGCAACCCAGCAGATTCACAGGGATGAGGGGAGGAGGGGCAGTGCAAAATAGCTCTTTCAGGAATTAAAAGAACTCCTAACCCCCAAAGTATTGCTATTCCATTACAGTATTTCTTTCATTGAAAACTTCGGGTTTTAATGACCCCTAATTGATTTTTTTTTTCTTTATTTGGCTTCGCTTTGTTTCAACATAAAATCTATGTCACTCTGGCACAGCCTGCCAGTCTTTTGTCTGATGTTACAAACAAATCCAGGCAAACATTAAGATTCATAAGGGGGATGGGGGGAAGCACAGCTTCTTAAAGCCACATCAAGTATGTCAGAGACAAAACATTTAATTTAAATGGTAGAAACTAATACAAAACAGCTTCAAACTTAGTAAGCAGAGCTAGCTAAGTAGAAACACATGGGGTTTTTGACATTTGTTTTCATGACAATTAGAAGCAACTAGTTTTCAGCTCGCATTCTTGTTCATCCCTTTGAGGCTTTGGCTGGGACATTAATTCCGAATTACTGCAGAACAGGTGCCGAGTGGAACACGCAGCCTCGAGTTTGTAGAGCAGAGGAGCCAAGTCTGGTTCAGGCACGTCCCTGGCCAGGGATTCAGTGAGTCAGGCAAACGAGGAACACAAAACGCTTTCATTTTTCTGCTGCTTTGACCTCAGTGTGTGTTTTGTTCCGATGTGTTTTGCATGCTCCGATCGCCCTGATCACATGCATGTGTCTCATTCACTGCCTGAGCATTGAGTTTCTTCCCCCGTTGGAAGACAAAGCCCTGTGACAGCTTGCAGAGACAGAAACAGGTTTTTAAGTGTCATTAACCACTCGGGTTTGGTTGCAACAGTTTTAATGTCAGCCTAGAGCCACTGAGAGGATTAAATTGTCAATAGGCTCTTCCTACCTTTTTTTTTTTTTAATTTCTCTCCTTAGCCACTAAGTGAATCCTCATTTTGGTGAAGTCAGTGAAAGGGCTCAGACCGATTTCAACAGGCACAAATTAAGGCTGTGGGGAGAGGCAGAGCTGGGGTTTCAGAGCAGCAGATGGGGCTGGGTGCCCTGCTGACAGCAGGGAGGTGATGGGGAGCACAAGGAGCCACGGAACTGCCGGGCTTCTGCTCTAGGATAACTCAAATAAACCCAAGGTGCCTCAGAGCTGCTCACCAGCACGGGCTGCCCTGCAGTGTGCTGCTGCAGGAATCAAGGAGCACAGTGTGGCCAAGGCCAGGCTGAGTTTGTCACAAGTGAGGGTGGCAAGGGACTGAGGAGAGCAGGAAGAGCTGTGGGCTGGTGGGTTGTGATTCCTGCGTGCCCAAACCAGGCAGGGATGCCTCTGCCAGCAGGAACATCAGCACCCAGAGCATTTTGGGAACATCCCATTTCTGCACTGCCTCCAGCAGCCCCGAGCAGGACGGGCTGGGTCTCCCAGAGAGGAGAAGGAGCAGGCTGTGTCCAGAGCACATGGAGCAGGGAGATGTCCCTGGGAACACGGGCAGGAACCGCGTTGGCTCCTCTGAGTGCAATTTTCAGAAGAGCTGCTGCTGCTGCTGCTCTCAAGGGATTTGTCCTGGCAGTGAGATTTTCAAGAAATCCGAGCAGCCTATTATTGCTGTTAGCCAATTAATAATTATTTTCTTTCTGTTTGTTTGAACTGGTTTACCGTGCTGCCGAAAGACAGGAGTCATCCTAAAGGACTTGCTAATGAGTTAGGAAATGCAGAAACACCACACCCTGCTCCTGCTTTATTTCAGTCATACAATGGGTTGGGATGTGATGAAGAATGCAGATGGTGTCACATGACCAGCCCTGTATGGATCCAGCCTGCTTAAATGGATAGAGTTGTGACCTTGGATTTCAGGAAAAACCAACAAAAAGCTTGGCTTAACATCCTGAAAGCTTAAAAATACCATTTTGGCACCCATATATGCCCTTGGAATACAAGGAACTGTATATAGAGGCCTGGGTTTTCTGCCACATTACTTAAAAATATTATAGAGGATGCCACAGACCTGAACTGATGGCACTGATGGGTAGTAAGAGGGAAAGGGACTTTTTATAAGAGCATGTAACAACAGGACAAAGAGGGATGGATCCAAACTGACAGAAGGTTTAGATTGGGTATGAGGAAAATATTCTTCTCTGGCACAGGTGCCCAGAGCAGCTGGGGCTGCCCCTGGATCCCTGGCAGTGCCCAAGGCCAGGCTGGACACTGGGGCTGGAGCAGCCTGGGACAGTGGGAGGTGTCCCTGCCGTGGCACTGGATGAGCTTTGAGGTCCCTTTCTACCCAAACCAATCCACGTTGTGCATTCCCAAGTGCACGCAGCCAGTGTGTGGCTCTTGGGGACAAAATGTTGTCATAGCCATGGAACATAGAGGTGATCCTACCAATTTTTCCCATAGAAGAGTGTTCATTGCAAAACCAAATTCTTTTACTTTGATAACCTTTAATTCCAATCAAATGTATATGGTTAGACCACAGAGAAATCTCCCTTAATTCCAATTTGCTAAATCTGCAGAATGTGTCATAGCAACGGAGTGGATGTACATGTAAACACTGCCATTATCATGCTGTTAAATTCTGCCTTTTATCTGCTGATCCCAAGGAGTTTAGCAGCACTGAAGGATGCCCTCACAGCATCTTGTAAATAACTGAGATAATACAAAAGAATAGAAAGAGCTTTATAACAACCCCGTGCTTTTTAAACAAGCTGTAATAAATTGTGCATCACAAGGTGCATAAACTCTACACAAATGCCTCTCCTTTGCCTCTTCCTGCTGCATACGATTTCGATTTAATGTCACTTATTTCTGAAGTCTATTAAACCAATTGTCTTAATCTCACTTATTCTGCAGTGTGTTTGCTCCGTGTAGCAGCAGCATTAATAAAAATCCCTCTGTAAACACAGACCAGCTGGAGCGAGCACCGCAGGAACTGAGCGGGGTGACCCAGATGTGCAGCACTACCCGAGTTCTTTTCATGAGAGATAAACATTTTGTCTGGTCCCTCTCAGGAATGCCTTCCCCCGGTGTCCCGCTCTCCCCAGCCCAGCCAGCAGCTGCGCTAGATCAGGATCCTTCCATCCCACTCCCCAGCCCATGAGGAAGGGGAAATTTCTCCTGCCCTCCCCTATTCTCTCTGTTCAGCCGGAGGTGATAATCCCCACGGAATGCAGCATTTAGCACTTGTCAGGTATATGGTAATTGCTACATTCCCAGGGGATTAAATCCGTGGAATCTAATTACAGCGGAGGGAAACCTCGCTATAAGAGAGGAGCTTTGCTGGATGGAAGTGAAAGTCTGGCAGGGAGCTGAGGGCAGGCAGAGGTGCTGGTCCAGCCCTGGCCATCCCTCCTGCAGACCAGCCCTGGATGCAGCTCCTGGACAGCCCTGGACATCCATATCCATCCAGACCCATATCATGGAATGGTTTGGGTTGGAGGGACCTTAAAGCTCACCCGGTGCCACCCCATCCATGGCAGGGACACCTCCCACTGTCCCAGGCTGCTCCCAGCCCTGTCCAACCTGGCTTTGNGTCCCTAGGGGATGGGATGGGATGGGATGGGATGGGATGGGATGGGATGGGATGGGGTGGGGTGGGATGGGATGGGATGGGGAGCAGCAGCAGAGCATTGTGACCACTCCCACATCCTCAGGCACCAGCTGGGGTGAAGCCCCCTCACAGTTTCCCTCACCAGGATCTTCCATTGGTCCTAATGGCTCCAAACTCCTGAATTTCTCCTGAACTGTCCCTGTCACACCGTTCCTATCTCCAGCAGTCCTCACAAGGACTCTGTGCTGAGGGAAACCCCTGCTCAGTGGCATGTCCTCCTGGATGCCTTCACCCTTCTTGAATTGAGGGTGGGCAGCAGCTTTTAGCCCTGGCCTGGCTCCTGGGGTGTTTCATAACTTGATTATTAAGGATACAACCCCACTGAAGTCAACTGGGATTTTATAATTGACTCGTAGGCCTTGATCAGTCACAGTTCTGCTCAATCAAATTGCAGAATGCATCCACAAATACAGCCCCATCCACTCACCTACACAGCTCCATAAAAACTGTGCTTATGGATAATCTAAGCCAGCCCCAGCTGCCACTCCTCTGTCACCTAAAAGATTTTAGTTCATTTTGATGTGATGTCAGAGTGCATTTTGCAAAGGGGAACAAGGAAATCCATTGCAGTGGGGAGAAAGAAAATTCAGAAGTAGATAATACAAATATGCTGATGTCTAGATGATGCCAGAAGAGAATGAAGGAGGCAGGAACAGGTTTCTTTATAGGAGGAAAGATCTCATACACACAAAGATGAAGCGTGTTTTGTCAAGATACTGAGTGAGATTTTTGCTGTTTTATTTAGATCAAAAAAAGAACAGATGCACTGCAAGCATGTCTGCATAAGCTGTTTTGTTCCATTCAGTTTTCCAGTGAATAATTATATTTAGAGAGTGAAAAAAAAATAAAATATATATATATAACACCTTGCTATCTGAAATCAAAGCTCCCTGCAATTGTGTGTGTACCTGTGCTGAGGAAAGGGCTCTGCCTTTGATTACCCACCCTAATCTCCTGCAAAGATGGGTTTCAAGGAGAGGAGTTTCTCCTCTGTTCCCATCCCACCTGCAGACGCCCAGAACACACGTGGAGGGATTGAAANCCTCCCACTGTCCCAGGCTGCTCCCAGCCCTGTCCAACCTGGCTTTGGGCACTGCCAGGGATCCAGGGGCAGCCACAGCTGCTCTGGGCACCCGTGCCAGGGCTCCCCACCCTGCCAGGGAACAATTCCTGCCCAATATCCCATCTAACCCTCCTCTCTGTCACTTTGGAAACATCAGGTGTGAAAGACTCCGTTAATCAGGGCTTCATCCTAAGGCTGCAGAAATGCTTGGAATATGAAGGACAAGGCTGGTTTTGCAACCAACAGGAATACAGGGATAGGATAATGGGATGGGATTGGGGACTGGGAATTGGGAATTGGGAGATGGGATGGGGTGGGG
>VWZV01015694.1:0-38574 GCA_013397155.1 Irena cyanogastra | reverse complement strand
GGATTCAGAGGCAGTTCTGTATGGGATTCAGAGGCAGTTCTGTATGGGATGCAGAGGCAGTTCTGTGTGGGATTCAGAGGCAGTTCTGTGTGGGATCCACAGCAGCAGACAGACCTGCCTGCAGTAGAAATGCACAGGGCACGTACTCCTAGCAAGCTCTTCCCTTCTCTCCTGAGTGTCTGCACAGGTAAAAGCAAATTAAAATGTGCTCAATTAGCTGCTTCCATGTACAATTATCTGGTTTACATACCCGAATTAGAATAATTACATGCCTAAAGCAGCCATCCAGCTCCACACACATTTGTAATTCTCCTTGAGTTCCTAATTTCTCTTGAAAATCCACCTATTAGAGTCTATACCAGCGTAATTATGGAGCTTTTCTGTATGAAACAATCACATTCACTATCACCTTCCAATGTCTGCTGGGGGTATTTATCTAAACCTACACACACCACACCAGAGGACACAGCACTAGCAGGTTACACGTTTTTCTGGGCTCGTGAAGGGTTTTAATTCACCTCTCAGCCTGACAGAGATACAAGCCCTGAGCAAAGTGCCCGGGCAGGGCAGCAGCAGGAAGGGCTTGTTCATGCACAGGGTTTGTAATGGCACCAGAAGTCCTTGATAAAGCCACGGTAGCATCTGTTGGGCAAGGATTTTGTCAGCACCGAAAGCTGTTGTGGGAGACCTGGGAGAGAGGTCGACAATCCCACAGCTCCCCCCTGCCTGTGTCCATAGCCTATCCCAAATATTCTGCTTTCCTAACCACAGGAACCAGCTGTCTTTGCCCAAATTGTTACAGAAACTTCATTATTATACAACTAGAATATCTTATAATTCTGAGAGAACACTCTCCTATTAAAAAGCCCCATATCAAATTTTTCTCCTATTTAACCTGCAGCAACACCATCTCAGATGGATAAACTGAAAGTGTTTTACATTTGTCATTTCATGTTTGATCGTTTAATTTCTGCTTTTGCTTGCACAGAACAAATCACCTTCCTCTTTGTCTCTTGTCAGTAGTTTAAGCTTCGTGTCCTCAGTTGGGTGTGTTACTGTCTTGTTTGAAAACATCCTTTCTAACTGGACAAAAGATTCATTATGTTAATTTAAAAAGAAATGCTTTCAGAAAGTTCATTATGAAGTAAGAGCTAATTTCTTTTGAGGAGAAAAAAAAATAGCCATACAGGAAATAATGTAACAATGGCAAAAATGAAGCAAAATCTGATTCTTTACTTCGAATAATATCCTGACCCAAGCAGCCTGCAGGAAGATATTCCTGTGTCCCATACACAATACTTCCATTGTGCAAAGCACCAATGGCACATTTTGAATTTCCACATGTGAATGGAACTCTGGCTTGTTGATGGACAGGTTTCAGGGGGCTGCAGTGTCCCTGCAGCCCCGTGCCCATCACCCCAGCAGAACAGGAGGTTTTAGAGTCAAAACTCCCCTTAAGCCACTAAAATGCTGGGCTGAAATCCCAGCTGCTGGAAATTATGGTGGCTGCATTAAAGGCAGGAGTGTGACATTGACATGCACCAGCTGAAGCTTTGCTGTAGCCCCAGCCTTCCCCCCTCATCCTCATCCTCATCCTCATCCTCATCCTCATCCCCATCCTCATCCTCATCCCCATCCTCCTGCACCCCAGCAGTGCCAGGACAGGGAGGGAAGGCCCCCAGGGGAAGCAGGAGCTCAGCATTTCATACATGAATTGTAATCTGGCAGATTTTGCTGGTATTTTCTGGCTCTCAGGAGTTGCTGTGTGATATTGGCATCAGATGGACCAAAATTCCCTGGTGGAATTGTTTGGGAAGTTTTGGCACAAGTGGTACAAAGAGGCTGCATTTATGGCTCGGTACTGAAAGTTACTTGAAAGCTTCTTAGATCTGGGAACTGTGGGGGTTTGTGTTCCCCTCCCCGTTCCACCCAGTCCAGAGATGGCAAATGTTCCTCACCTGTCTGCCCCAGCACCCTCCTGCGGCTGTGAAACCTTATTTTTGCAAGAAGAGGGAAGCAGAAAATATAACTCAAACACAAGAAATGCAAGGACAGGGGTCGGGTTACTGGTCAGTGGTGAAAGGGAAAAGGAGAATGTGTTTGGAAGTAAATGATATCTTCTTCTGGTGCTGAAGAGTAATTCTCAATCCCCTGTGAGCGAGAACATGAGGCAGCTCTGTCCCCATTAAGTGGCACTGGAAACCAGGGAGCTCTGGCACACCCCGGGCCTTTGTCCACTGTCATGCTAATTCCCGGCTGGAAACAATTCCTGCTCTCTTTTAGCACCTTTCAAATGCACATTTTGTGCCATACCCGCTCTGCCGCATTCAGAACCCAGAAGCCTCGGGTTTTTCTTCCTGCATTTCTGATACAAGGAGGAAGTGCTGCTGCGAGTACAATAGGAAGAAACAAATGATGATAACAAAGGCCCGAGCTCGGGGAATTCTTTCTGGTAGCAGATTAGGAATGAAGGGAAAAAAAAACTGTTGCAGCCCTCCAAGAGTGGTAATTCCATGTCAGGATTGATCAATATTAGCTTTCTATTTATAGAACACCTTTCGTTCTGAGGCTCTGTGGTGTTTATAAATTAATAAACACATGAGCAAGAATCTCACCATCCATTATTAATGTTATCAGCACCTTCAGTTTATGAGAGGTAATTATAATTTTTAACAACATGAAAGTCGTGAAAAGAATCACAAAGCCACTTTTCGTATCCTCTCCTCTCTTCTTTATAATTTGGGGAAATAAATGCTAAAGTAGAACTACAGCCCAGCACGGACACACTCTGAGGAAATACTTTCGCAAAAGTATGGCTCAAAATTAACTGAACTGCCACGTTTTTCTGAGGGGTTGCACCTGACAGAGTCTGGGTAATCTCACAGTAGAACCTTTACAAAATGAACACTTCCTTAAGTCTGAATTAATGTGCAGGGATGCCTCAGTCTCTCTGTTATCTCAAGGCAGATAATTTTGCTTCCTTGCCCATGCGAAGTTCTTAAGGATCTGCCTCCACATCACAATTACAAGGAGCAGTAAACCTTAAAGGCAGTTTTGGTCTCTGAATATGCTTGGAATATGCTGTAGGAAGTAAAGGAATTAATCTAGAAATGCTTTCTTCAGATAGGAAACATTTTGTGAGACTCCACTTCCATTATTAGAATCTACTTCCATTATTTTGATGACAGATCCTGTAATAAATACTATTGGTGTGTTTGAAATTTCAATTTAAGATCAAGACAAAGAGGAGAAAAACTTCTATAATTGAAGGCAGAATAGAAAATGGCCCCAAAAAGGAGAAGTGGAAAAAAGGTGACATTTGAATTACACATACAGCACAAGTGTCAGAACTGGAAAATGGCTGTAAAATTCTGCTTTATCTACACCAAGAATCCAACATATTACAGAGCTCACAAGTCAGTAAAACAAAGTTTTTCAACTTATTTTGTAACAAGCTTGCACTGAGCTCTCTAATGGAGTGAGGAAAATTACATTAACAAATAGAGAATTTAAGCATGTCATCCTATCCAAACAATACATTTAGGTTTCAATTTTAGAACCAGTTCAGTGCACACCTACCTCTGCATGTGAATAGTCAGCATAGGGTTGGGCTTTTAATATTAGACTTGTTTTTAATTGAAGAATGGTGTCAGGTGCTAATTAGCATGAGTGAATGTGCTTTTATTTTGCCATATCCAAGCCATAGAAAGAAGCAGTTTATAAATTGAGAGTGAGAAGGCTGGAAGCTCAAACTAATCAAGGAAGGGAGAGGATTAACAGTCAGTCTCTAGATCTAACTCTTGATATTCAAAGCCATGTGATACTGGGACAGACAATTTGGAAAGTTACAACAAAAGTTTGAGGCCTCTGGTGCTGATAACTGAGCCATTCTGGGCAGAGGGTATGACTTCATCATCCAGGGCTGTTTATCTTCCTGAGCAGCCTTTTTCATAGAATTTGTGTTCCACCAATGCATTTCTCTTCCCCCACTGCCCTGCACAGATGCACGTGAAGCTCATTTCTGTTTCCAGCCCTTTCAGAAGAAGGGTTGCATGCTGAAGAGCTCTTCTCTCTCCTCCAGCCACATCTCAGAAAACATTTTACTTCTCCATGCAAATCTTTATTCTCTCTCTATCACTTAGTAGCAGCAATGCTGCTGTTACCGCCGTTGTGACAGAGCCTATCAGGCAACAACTCTGGGCTTGAATAAATACCAGGAGGACCCCAGAAATCTTTCACCCCACGAGTTACAAGAAAAGAGAACATTCACATGGTGCTGTGCTGTCATTTTGAAAAGGATCCATTTGCAGAACAAAGTACAGGAACAGAACTGCAGGTTGAGTAAAAAGAGGAAAAAAAAAAAGTGAGATGTTTTCTTTGAGAAATCTGTGTGCTGTTGAAGAAGCTTCTGTTTACTTGTATTTTTCTACTCTAGTTTGCTGTGATAAGGAAAAAGAAAGGACGTCATGCTCGAAGTCTGTTAAAGTTCATATGTGGCGGAAACAAAACAAAATCAAGGTCAAACAGAAAATCTTTCATAGCTGGACTGTCAATGCGCCTCGCAGGATTTGAAACCTATGAGTTTACACAGACAGGATGTATAAAACAGGGACAGAACCCCCCTGCGACTCCTTTATCACTACAGAAACAAACTGATCTACATTCAACGTGCTGCTCAGACAGCAAATTTTAACGGGGCATCAAAACACCGCCAAGCAGCACCCAAATAGCGCTGAGGGCGCTGTTAGAGAACGCGGCAGTTTGGGCTGGAGGGCCGAGCGGGCAGAGCTGGTGCTGCCGGGGGAGGCTGGGGCTGACCGTGGGCTGGGGACAGAGACGGGCGCTAGCCCAGCGACAGGAGCGTTCCTGGGGGAGGGCGAGCCCCGCGCGTGAAGCGATGTCGCAGGAGCCGGTTTGTCACCCTCGTGGCTCATCCGTGCCCCAGCCAGCGAAGGAGCCCTGTGGTAGCCAAATCTGAGCCGAGCCTGCCGGCGCAGCCCCGGCACAGGCGTTTCCTGTAAACACGCGCTGCCGCAGCCGCCCCGACAGCGCGATCCCGGCGCGGGATCCGCTCTCAAATCGCGCTGAAAGAGGCGATTTGTGCGCAGAAACGCAGCAACAAACCAAGCCACAAAACGCCGATAAAGCTTCTCATAAGCGATTCCATTTTCTGGCCTCGCTCTCGTCCGAGCGTTGCACAAACAATTTATTTTGTAAGCGAAGGAGCAACATGATCCTGACTTTGCAAATAGATGTTGTTGTGCAGAAATGGAGGGTGCAGAATTTGATATTCCAGCTCGTGGCCCAACAGCCCAAACAGTTCTAAAAAGGACTTCTCGAGCCATTAGGTCACACTCTGATTGTGGTTGCAAGCTTATCTCCTTAAAAGCCTAAAAGACTGTGTATTTACTTTATTTATCTATTCATGCCAGCAAACAGAGAATTTCATGTAATGACTTGACTCCTAGAGCAGGGGGCTTAAAAAAAAACCCCAAAACGGCCAATTTTGGAAGCCCTGGGAAAAGACTTGTCCAAGATCACACAGGAAGTCTGTGGCAGAGATGGGACTGAGCCCAGCTCCCCTGAATCCCATTTGTGCCTTAATCACAGACCAGGCCAGATTTAAAAGCTGCCTAAATACGAATCTAAAATGAGAGAGACCCTGTGCAGGAGAATGCAAGTTGGCTGATCTCCTGCTGCCAGGGACAGCCCAGGCGCTTTGCTGCTCAGGTCAGTTGTTCGAGACAAACACCCCAGCAACCCTCGGAAGATTTTAAATTTAGGTGAAGGCTTCCTGCTGCCTGCTCAGCTCTGTTTTCATTCTCCCTGACAGCGAGGGGTTCCCTCTGTGTGCTCTGAGAAGAGCAGGACTTGAGCCAGATCACAAAACTTCCAGCTTGGATTTTTGCATAATGTAATTGTACCTAATGCAATTTAAAAGAACTCAGACATTTAAGTGCGTTAGGAGTTTGGGGACCGCAATGAAACTTTTCAGCTTTCAGCAGTGTTATTTCATTTCTTTCTGTTGTTCTGGAGGAGATATCACAATTTTGGGCATGCTGCCTGGTTCTAAAGTCTAGTTTGGGGCTAGGTTTAGTATTGCAAGACTGTGGAGTAACATATAGTGCAGAGCAGTAAGCACAGGTCTGTCAGGGCGTTTGGTGTAGAAGTTTTTGCTTCATACATAAAATATCAACTGGGGAAGCCTCTCCAGGAAGGCAGCAAATGTCCTCAACCTGGGGCAAAACGGAGGGAGAAGAAAATCCAGGATTTATTTTTTCAAGTTGGCCCTTGCCTCATATCAAACATTTCCAGTGCCATGAGTGTAAATCACAGAGGTCACTGTGGCTAATCTGTAAAAATAAATTGGATGTTTTCATTTCACTCCTGTAATGTGATATTATATGATGCATTTTGAGCAAAAGAAGGAACGTTTTAAGATATTCTGAGCCCCTCCTTTTTTTTCTGAAGCAGTCTTTTTATTTTTTTTTTAATGTTTTCCACAGAGGTCCCGTATCTCAGTGGATAAAAACCATGCCCCTCCTGCGTTCTCTGCTAAGTCATGTTTACAGTTATCCAGAGCCCTGGCTCAAGGGAACAGCCCTTGTGATCAAGGAGGTCAGTAGATTTCACATGGAAAAGTAAAATTTTTAAAAAACGAAAGGAGGATGGGGCAAATAATGGGTTTTGGTGTGTCATGAGAACAAGAAATACCACCATACCTGACTCAGGGAGTCTTTAAGGACACCGAGTTAAGAGCAAAAATACAAATTTAATATTTTTATTGGTTTATGTGCCTTGAATTTGTTTTTAACTCTTCAATACAAGGTCTTTCAAAGTGCTAACATCAGAGGATAACAAAAAGAATACATTTTTAACAGACTGTTAAGAGCCATTTGGGGTATCAAAAACTGGTCACTCCCACACCCATTTCCAGCTAAATTCTGATTTGTTCTCCTGGCCTCGCTGCCATTTGGAGATAATCAATACTTAAACTGCTCCTGTGCTTCAGACTTGGGAGTGTTTGTGGGATCAGCTTTGGTCACACAAGGTGGTGTGCGGCGAGTTCCGGAGAAGCGCAGAGCTCTTGCGAGACAAAGGAATATTTTGCATGCACGGATAAACACCCGGCTCCGATACATCCTACTGCAAAAAAATCATATTAAACTAGCAGGGATTGTGCAATAAGCCCTCCCGTGTCGATTCAAAACTCCATCCAGGGCAGGGGGAAGGCCAGGATTTAACACCGGGGGATCTGTGAAGGAGCACAAGGTAAATTCCTTTTCCTCATGGTTCACACAGCTGATGGACACGGATTTTTAAACTTCAGGAATGAAGTTTAAATTAATGAGGCTCCATCAAGCCATATGACCATTTGAATCTATGACCATTTAATATCTGTATTTTAAAATTTTGTCCTTATCAGGTTTGACCACTTCATGAAAATAAAGCTGCTTCAAGTCAGCGTGAGGCAACATTCCAATTTGCCAACAAAGATATTTCACCTTCCAGAATTACCTGGTAAGTATACTACCTTGTATATATTACACATTCTGTAATGGTTTTGATTAATCTTTATTTGCACATAAGCAACCTAAATTTCAGCCTGGATAGGGTTGCTCATTTTACACTGGGAGGACATTTTGAGAAGAACTTTAAAAAACCCATTAAAAAACACCACAAACGCTTGATTTTATCTGCAATTATTTTAAAATGTCCTCCATTCAGGCAGGATGATTTTTATAGTGAAGGAAACAAGTCCCTGGGTGCGATGTAAATGCAGTGATGTAAACTTAAACCGGCTTTAGCAGGTCCCGGTGTGTCTTTGGGGGAAAAAGCAGAGACCACATGGAAACTCACCTCCTTCTTATCCCTTTACTTGAGGGAGGTGCTAACCTCAGAGTCTAGCAGAGATTAAGCACTTTGCTAACAGCATTATAGATTGCATTTAACTCCTAAAAACCTCCTCAGTGCCAAGTGGGACACTCGGAAATGTATTTTAAGTCTTTGCCTGCCGCACTGAATTCCTATGTAGTGTCCATCCCTCTGGAGCAGAGAAAGCAACTGGGTGTTCGAAAAAAAAGAAAAATAGATTAACCCTTGGCCCTTTTGGGGGATTTTCCACAGTAAATCTATGTATTCTGTCCCCCTCCTCCTTGTGCAGCCCTGATGTGTGCCAGGCCTGTCTCTGAACACTCGGGATCACGGGGCTCCAGCCACACGACAAAAAGGGTTGTGGTCATCGTGTCCCCAGTGGCGCACGCAAGGATGCCAAAGATCAATGCTTATGAGGTGCATTGGCCATAATTACATTTGTGTCTGGGTAACACCGGCTCTGTGGCTCGTGTTTGGGTGGGACCGGCTGCGTTCTGCTTCGCGTCCATCGCTCCTTGTCCTGTCTGAGGGGACGGGGCGTGGCCACCGCTGGGCGTGGCTCTGGGGGCGTGGCCAGCGTTGATTGAAACTCGCCGGGCGCGTGGCCAATGGAGGCCCCGCCCCGCCGTGGGCGTGTCCCACGGGGAGGGGCGTGGCCCGGGGCTGCCCGAGCAACAGCTGCCGCGGAGCCGTTTACAAACAGTGCCCCGAGCGCGGCGCGGCCGCTGCCCCGCGGCGCCTCGGCTCAGGTGAGGCAGGGCTGGGGGGCACCTGCCGGGGGCTCCGGNGGCCCCGCGCTGCCGCTGCCGCCGCGCCGCCGCCCCCTCCCCTGGCGCCCCCGGACGGGGCCGCGCTGCCATCCAACACCTGGGGGGTCGCTGGGCCCCCCCGAGGCGCCGGGCCGGGCCCGGGGGCCGGTCTCGGCCGGGGTGGGGGTGTGCAGCGACAAGAGACTATTTCTTTGTGAGTCAAAGATGTTCCTGGAAGAAGGATTTGTAGTAAGTGGCTCATGGGGCGGCGGGGGGGGGGTTGTTAATGAAAAGTTTATTGATCCGTTTTGCCAGTTTTTGTTTCATTTACCTTTGTCTTTCAAAGACCAAAGCCTTCCCGATCATTTCTTTAGCATCGCGTTTGATATTTTTTTTCTTCTTTCTTTTTTTTTTTTTTCAAGGGGAATAGGAAGTTTAGAAAATAAATAAATAAGCCTCAACTGACTTCTTAAGCAACAAAAGAGGTTGCCAGGCGAGGACAATAAAATTCTAGAATATCCAGAGATTGGATTTCATTCCTGTTCCGTGATGCCCCCTGGACTTTCTGTTTTGGGGTGTGAGGCTTTTTTTGTTTGTTTGTCTGTCTCTCACACAGAAAACCTGCACCCAAAGTAAGCTCTATATGTTCTCTAATGAGCCCTCCCATAAAATGTGCTGTGTGACTCCCAGTAAGTATTTGAATTGAAGTGTAATAGTTTTGAAGTGGTGGGGAACAAAAATCTTTCTGTTGGGTTATTGATCTGNCCCGTCCCTCGGGCGGCCTCTGCCGTGAGGGGCCGGTTGTGCGAGCGAGCGCGGGGGGGGGCCGCTGCCGCCGGGATGTCTGAAGGCTTTGGGGCGCAGCCCCGCCCCTCCCCCGGTTTGAAGCGGGGCTCGGAGCCCCCCTGTTCCCGCGCTGTCCCGGCGGCCGCGGGGGACGGGAGGAGGAGGAAGGGCAGCGCGGGGCCGGGGGGGCGGAGGAAGGTCCAGGTGTGCGTGGCCTCGCCGGCCCCGCCCGCGGCCGCAGGTAGCGGCCCCTCCCGCCGCCCCCTCCCCAGCGCGGGGCGGGCGGAGCGGCGGCGGCTCCCGGAGCCCTTCCCCAGCTCCCGGAGCCCTTCCCCAGCTCCCTCCCACCCCGAAGTTCGCGCTGGCCCCGCGCTGCCGCTGCCGCCGCGCCGCCGCCCCCTCCCCTGGCGCCCCCGGACGGGGCCGCGCTGCCATCCAACACCTGGGGGGTCGCTGGGCCCCCCCGAGGCGCCGGGCCGGGCCCGGGGGCCGGTCTCGGCCGGGGTGGGGGTGTGCAGCGACAAGAGACTATTTCTTTGTGAGTCAAAGATGTTCCTGGAAGAAGGATTTGTAGTAAGTGGCTCATGGGGCGGCGGGGGGGGGGTTGTTAATGAAAAGTTTATTGATCCGTTTTGCCAGTTTTTGTTTCATTTACCTTTGTCTTTCAAAGACCAAAGCCTTCCCGATCATTTCTTTAGCATCGCGTTTGATATTTTTTTTCTTCTTCTTTTTTTTTTTTTTTCAAGGGGAATAGGAAGTTTAGAAAATAAATAAATAAGCCTCAACTGACTTCTTAAGCAACAAAAGAGGTTGCCAGGCGAGGACAATAAAATTCTAGAATATCCAGAGATTGGATTTCATTCCTGTTCCGTGATGCCCCCTGGACTTTCTGTTTTGGGGTGTGAGGCTTTTTTTGTTTGTTTGTCTGTCTCTCACACAGAAAACCTGCACCCAAAGTAAGCTCTATATGTTCTCTAATGAGCCCTCCCATAAAATGTGCTGTGTGACTCCCAGTAAGTATTTGAATTGAAGTGTAATAGTTTTGAAGTGGTGGGGAACAAAAATCTTTCTGTTGGGTTATTGATCTGCTGATGAAAGGCGTTTGAATGTGAAAAGGGTTTAGTTAGGGGGTTGTGTGTTTAAAGGTTTTTTTTTTTAAGGCAACATTTTTTTTTTCATTTCTGAAATGACCTTGAGAGCTTTAAAACTACATCAGTTTCTACCAGTGGGTTTGAGGGGGAGGCAGGAGCAGAAAAATCTAGTGAAAATCGAAAATAGAAATAGGAACTGAACTATAGCTGCAGTGAAATATTTTCTTATAGATGTATGTGAAAAGGGAAGTTTTTGTAAGAATCTGTGAAAAAGAAGAGAGGGAAATAACGCAGTTTCAGATGCAGGGAGGGGGGGAGAGAAAGGAGCATATCATTCTTCACATTTTATTAGGCCGTGAAATGCAGGAGTGATATGATCTGGAAGACACAGAAATAAAACGCCTAACTACAAGTTGAATAGCAGGCATTGACTTGCTGACCAACGCTTCCATGCTTGGTGGGGGCTGGTTCTGGGGCTGCAAAGGTAGCAGAGCACAGGGCTATGACAATGGCTTGCAAATGCTTTAACGCCATGTTTTATTGCTCTTAGGAGCTCTTATTAACTGGAGGTTTGGGAATACGGCTAAGACTTTAATTTGGGATGTCCACACTGAGGTTTCAGCCTTTCCTTGGATAATAGAAAAGGACAGTTGCAAATAAGTAGGATAAACTGCATTCTTTGGCAGAGGGGGAGGGAAGAGGGCGAGGGTGGAGGAGGGTTTTTTTTTCTTCCCCTTTACTAGTTCTGTAACTGAGTCAATATTTTAAGATCTGTAGCAGGAATGTGGCTTTGTGATCACTGATCTTTCTGCAACGTGTGTTTTTTTAATGAGCAATCTCGTCATGCTGAGCAAAATAACTTGGATTTTCGATCTCAGCTCTTTCCTGAAATCAACATCTGAGTTTTCAAGTTTTGTCTTTTAAGTTTTTCAGGGTGGTGAATATGAAAAACAAATAACTTAGAACCATGGTTATTACAGTGATTATTGATTGGCTTGGCCTTCAGCCAAGCAACTCTTCTGCATGCACCAGAGTTGCTGATTTAAATTCTGTGGATTCTTTTTCATATGTTAGCCTTTTTTAATCTTTAAACAGCATATCTGGCAGTTGAGGAACAGTAGATCAGTTTTTAGTTAAGGTTGTTCAATTATGTCTTCATCGCTTTGGAGTTGGTTGAATGACTTGACATGAGATTAAGCACAACAAAAGAAAAGGCAGGGGAACAACAGCTGCCTTCCAGTACCAGAGCTCCAGATTCTGAGCAGTTCAGCGTTTTACCTTTTACTGGTACGTGGTGTCAGGTTTAAATGTGAATATTTCTATTCGCCTTTGCGAGAAGCTCAGGCTTGCTGATAACACATCAGCCACTCAAAGCCTGGATGTTCGTGTTTTGGGGGTTGTTTGTCTGCTGCATTTTGCAGAAAATGATCTGAGGATCTGATACTGAGCGGTGAATTGATCTCATTAACTTTTAAGACAAAAGTAGCAAACAGTCCCCACTAGTTTGTACTTGTTTAGTTACTGTGTGGTAAGAACTTTAAGGTGTGTCCTTAATGGCAACTGACGATTCTTGCTGCGAAGCCTTGTTTATTTTAGGTAGATGTTTTATACAGAATTTCCAGTGGGACAAATTACTCCACTGACTGCACTTATTCTTTCTGAAGGCTGACTGTGAGCATAAGAGAATAATTTTGCCATGCTGCAATCAGGCTATATTTAAAAATTGAAGCCATTAAGTTTTGCTGTGTATTTTAAGGCTTTTCCTACTTCCTTTGTTTAAACATTCTCAAACAGAGCATATCATAGATGAGTTTAAAACATTCATATGGCACTGTTGGGGCCGAATTTAAAATTAAAATGAATACCGACGTCCTTGTTGATCAAAATAGAAAAAGCATTTCTTTAAATAAGTGGATGTTTTCTGGTTTTGAGTGTGGTAAGGAGGCTATATTGGTGTCTTGTAAACAAAGTTTCATATTAAGTAGTCTTTAGAGAATGGCTTCCAGGCTTTGCATTAGAGGATTTCTTTTTTTTCCTCTTTAAGTGAATAATGTTTTTTGGTTTTGCTTTGTTTTGGTGAAGGGCTGGGGAGAGCAAGATTTAGGGTGGGGGCTAGAAAGAGAGGAAGATAATAAACTTTAGCACCTTTTTATCAGACTGTGTTACACAAAGGGCTACTTGATTCTGGTTTCCCCTTTCATTAGATCACACTGCAAAAATTCCTTTTTGAGCACTTATTCTAACCTTCCGAAAGATCTCTTGCCACTGTATTTTCATTTAGAACTATGCTGATAGATTAATACCATGTTTTATACAAAGTGCTAAGTTATTTCTGTAATCAGGGGGAAATTATTTTAAAAGGGAACTGTGGCTTTCACTTAGACTTTCAAAACAGTGATTACAGTAAACTTTTAGTTACAAAAAAATCTGAGAGTTTGCAATTAAGAAGCTCTGGGGAAATGTTAAGTAAATTTTAACTTCCCTTTGTTCTTTGGGACTTTTTGTTGTCCCAGCTCTTTCTAACCTGCATGTTGATTTGGAATGCATTGTCCTAGGAAAAGATTCCATCCAGTGTATATGTAAATACACTCCCTCTTTCCTGTGTTATGAAATGCTGGCATATGGAAGAGCAGCCCCCCTTTCCCCAAGGTGAAATGGGCTGAGCTTTCTTTTCTTTGCAAGAAGCTGAAAGAAGAGTTTGACCTTTGAACTCAGCCTCACACTTCCACGCTGCTTTCAGGATGATTAAATAACCAAGGATATTTGCCTGTGTCTTATGCTTATTTATCTCACTTTAAATGTTGTAATACTTCACTGTTGAGGTATTGTCTTTAAATATAGCAGGAGGGAGCCTTTGGGTTGCAGCAGGGCTGCCATGTGCCAGCTCAGCTCTCACTGGGGGCACTCTGCATTTCCAGCCCCCCTCAGAGCCTTCCCCCATCTCATATCGGCATTATTTGTAAATTCTTTTAACTTTTAACCGACTTTGGGGCATTTCTGATGACCCCCCCGCTTTCCTAAGGTGACTTCAGGAAAAAAAAAAGTTTTTCTTCCTGGTGCATGCATGTGCTGAGGGGATTCTGCTGACTACTGTATGCGTGCTTTGAGAGAGATGTGACTCATTCCACAAGAGATTTGCAACTGAATACAAAAGTAAGGAAAAGGATATGACCAAGCTATGTAAGATTTTCAACACATGTTGTATTTTAGGATTAAAAAAGCCTTTTGCAGCCTAAACTTATCTAGGTTTTTATGTGCTTCTAAATGGGAAGTTGCTCTCTCGAAATAATTTGCTTTTAGAAGTCAGCTTTTTTTTTTCTTCAGTGAAATTGCCAAATAATCTCCTTTTGTTGCTGATGAAACTTGTTTATGCCAAACGTGGGTGTATGTCAATGGGAAAAAATACAAAAACTTCTACTGTTATAATCATATGACTTTGGTCAGAGCATGGTTTATAGCTTATCATAAATCTAGCACTCTTGATTCTTCCTCCTTATTTTTTTTTAAGCGGTGTGATAAGAACAGACTTTGCAGTTTCAAAGTAGAACAGCGTACCTGCTGGGAAAAATTAGTTTGAAATTAAAAATATAGGTGACATACGTGTTTGGAAACACAATGAGATGGAATTGCTTATCAGGCTGCCTTCAGGATTTCAAAAGAAAGCACAAGAGGAAATGTGGGTAGAATATGCAGGGAAATCTATGTAGATCAGGGTGACTTCAAGACTGGAGCAGAAAACCATCCAGGCAGAAGTGAATAATTGACTGGATGGTGCTTTTCTATGTGCTGCAGATTTTATGTAACTAAAAGTATCAAAGTCTGAGTTTGTTTATGCGCAATAGGTACACTTGCATTTCTCACTGTAATAAAGGGAGTGCTCTGATTGAGCTGCATCAGGGAAACTGAGGCCTTTGTGTTGTGCCTGCACTTCATTGTGCTAGCAGAGAACTGCTGGAATCCTGGGGGTTCTCTCAGCCTCTCTCCTTTGGTACTCAGGAAGAAGCAAATGAAATTTGCTTAGATTTATACCTGGACTGATGTTTGGTACAGTGTCAGGAAAATGGATGTAAAGGTGACCCACAGAAGCCTCCATTTCTGTTTACCTTTTGTGTTTGTTTCTAACCTTTTTTTGTTCTTATGCTGGTAAACTTGGGGTCTGAAATTGCCTGTTGGAAAGCTCAGTTTCTTGCAGATGCTGCCTCTGCTTTACAGGCCAGCTTGGCCCTGTGCAGCCCAGGCTGTTGGATACATCACACCCATCCCTGCCGCCCACTGGTGAGGAGTAACGTAAGGCTGGGGAGTTAAAAACTCTCCATCAGTCTCTGGGAGATCTCCCACCTGCATGAGAGAAAGGAGGCAGCTTTTGGAAGTGTCTGTTTCTGTCACTTTTCTGTTTTAGTACCTGCAGATGCTGCTCCAGGGGATGTCTGAACTACAAGTAAATGTCTTTTCCCTGGACACTGTATCTTCTTCCATCTTTCAGGACTGACTTTTGCAAGCACCTAATGGTGGTTTTGTTTGAGAGTGACAACTTCCAAGTGTCCTGCAGAGGACAGGGATCAGATACTGCCATGTTCTTTCCAAGGGGCAGCAATTTGAGCTGTGCTGGGTAAGAGTTGGATTCAGACTTGAAGCCAGGTGAGAGCACTAGGGCGCAGTAATGGCCTTAACAAAGGGGTCACAGAAGTGACCACGTCTCTCAAATTCAGGAGTAGTAAAAGAATCTCTTTTCCTGTTATTTCACCTATGCTACCCAAAGGGATGCAACTTGCCTGTAATTGCCACAGAGGAACTCCTGGCTCTTGAGTAATAAGGAATTAAGTCTAATTTGGTAAACTGAATTTACCACTTCTTTGTAGTTGTGGCTGTTGGAGAGAGCTTACATCCCTCTGCCAAGAAGTAAAAAAGTCAAATTTGCTTTTAAGGTCTCTGAAAATACCTTCTTTTAAATGAAAACCAAGACAAAACATACAAGGCAGTCTGTGTAAGGTGAGACTGACTCAACAATAAAAATGTATCACTCATTCCACCGAGAGCCTTTACCTGCTGTGGAGAGAACAATAAACTGTTTTGTAAGGTAAGGGGTCATTGCCAGTTTAAGTGCATGTAACTTCTTGATTTAATGAAGTTGCATCATCCTACAGCAGTGGTGAAATGTGTCCCAGACTTATTTAAAATAGGATTATTCTTGTATCTTTCAGCTTTTTTACAACAGGTATTGGCCATTTCTGTTGTCTAAAGTACATTTTGGTTTTGTGGTTACTGAGAAATTCTCTCTGAATAAGAGAGAGAAAGCAAAAAAGTCTGGCAGTTTGAGCAGTCCTTCTGAACTTTAAAAGTCAATACTTACTTGTAGTGCTTCCTCCTTTGGTGCCCAGAATTAGTCTCTTTTATATTTGCTCTTGCTCAGTGGAGGAAAAACATGTGCAAAATGCTGCAAGCTTATATGTTCCCTGCTTTAAAAGGCCCGATTACATCTTTTGATAGAAGAGGCATTCAGTTCTCTGAGGAGACACACTCAGCTCATCCATCCTCTGCCAAAACCTTGGTAGACATATAGCCTTCAAGAAAAGGGGACTCCACAGGAAAAGGTATTTTAGAGAAAGAGGATATCCTTTGTTTTTATTAGTATAGATGTCTGAGATGGGGGGAGGGAGTTTTCCTAATATTGTTCATTATTAACTGTGAGTTATTTTCCACTGGTGATTAAAATCCTGTTTGCGAGGCTTCAGGGGGAAAATGACTTGCATGTGTGTCTGTTTTATCTGACTGCAAAAGGGCTTTCAACACAAAGTCTTTCTGAAGTGTGTGTGCAGAAATGCTTGGATAATAACAGTCTTGAGTTCTGTGTATGTCTCACTCTGGTTGTGTTTTTGTGAATTGTTTTAGGATCATTGTGTTGGAAATCTGGTGTTGTTAGAAGGAACTATAACTGAGCGTCTCTCTTGGAGGGGATAAAAAGGATAAGCCATGAAAGAGTTTAAGTTTAGGATAACTTTGAAATCTTCAAGCCTGAAGGATGAAGACTAACGAGGGGGACTTAAATTTGCAGATGGAGGGAGTGGAAATTCCAGTTTAGGGTCATCTTTTATGTTCTCTTTTCAACCTGAACATCTTCGTTTTGATCTTTCCCGCAACTGAAGCAAACAACTCTCTTCCTCCCCTTCCTCCCCCTGAATCTCCATTTCCTTTACAAGTGCTCATGTTAGTTCTTTATCAGGCTGAACTGTTAACAGAGTATAAAAAACAGTTTTGTGCTTGCACAGTTGGTATAAAAGGCTCGGTGTGGATGAGAAGCAGCACTGGGATCACTCACGTGCTCCTCCACTAACACAGAATAGTCTGAGAAGCTGTGTGAAATGATCTACTGTTAAAGATGGGAGTAGCTCTTTCCCTCCCTAGAAAGCAGCAGAATGCCCAGTAATGAGGAATAATTCTTGGCTTCTGTGCTGGTCTGCAAAGTCAGGTTTTATCTGAGCTGACTTAAATAACTTTCTGGTGTTGTCACTTGAGTTGTGGGCAATGGACGCTTGTATTCTTTGAGAAATAAGGTCATGATCTGTGGAGCAAATACTGCATCATCTTCCCTAAAATTAGGGACTATCCCCTCCTCAGATTGGGGTAGCAGAGGCATTTGTGCCTGGCGGAGGAAAGCCCCTCCTGGCCCCAAGTGTGACACACGCGCGGTTCTGCTGAAGCGCAGGAGGAAGTCGCGCGGTTGCCACAAAGCCCTGCTACCTGCAGAGACAAACCTGAAATTTCACGCCGTGGACTTTAGAAATCTGACTCACCTTTTGGGACAGTTGGTGAGTGAGAACCTCACGATGACACTTGGCCTCACTTTCTGACTAAGTGTGGGAGCTTAGGAATGCCAGGGTGCACCGGAACTGCTCCCAGCACGGTGTTGGGGTCACCGGTGGCATGTGCAGGCACCACACTCAGCCAGGACACTTGAGGGGCATCCCAAAATCTGGAGCTCCTGAATATTGTTAGGAACTATTTTAAGGAGCTCTTTGTGCTTAACTTTGTAGATGTGGTGCAGCTGCCTTAGCTTTATGCAATGATGTATATGTATATTAAAAAAATGTTCTAAATAAGTTTAAGTTCAGCCTCAGCTCAGGTTTTATTTGAGGATTTGAAGTTGTATTTATTTATGCATGAGCTGCTCTGCCTGTGATCAGTGTTACACCTGAGCACAGCTGTGCCCAGATAAAATAGATAACATACATGAGATAGTTTTTATTTGTGGTCCCAGTGAGGTGTTGTTAAAAGTGATGTTAACTGGTTTGTTTTATCTATGGTCATTGAGTAGGACTGGAACAACTACAGTAAATCTTGGAAACTGGAAGTAAAAAAAAGGTGTTAAACTTGTAATTTCCAATAAGCAATCAGCAGTGTAAAATCTATTTACCAGCAATCTGTTCTGGGGCCTAAACACACCAAAAGAAAAGAACAGTTCATGTGAAATGACTCTTAATATCCTGAAACTTCTTGAAACATGAGGAAAACTGTAGGGTTTTTTTAAGTGGAAATGAAAGTTGCATATAAGTTTCTCCAATCCAATAGACCCAGTAAACATTAAGGTGGTTGATCTGCAGCAGCTGGAAGAAGCTGCTCAGCTAAGCAGTGATAATTTTGCTGCTGTCCTTGAATTTGAGAATGTGAGTTTGTTGAGGTAGTTGTGTCTGAGTTTTTATCTGCCAGAGAAGAAAAGTAACTTTAGTGTCCTGGATTTGGCTGTAACTCTTCAAGTTTTCTCACTTCTCTTTTTCAGAAAGTGTTGCAGCAACTACTTTAACTTCTGTAATTGTTCTAGGTTGCTTTTAACAGTTTAACAATAGTTTTGCAGCACGGAATTAGCAAAGAATAGTTGTTTATCCTGAAACTTGCCATGCAGCTTTTATTCCCAGTGCCTCTGTAATGTGTTTAAAATGGGAAATTCAATGGTTTGACTTTGCTATTCTCCGAAAGGTTTGTCGAGAGTTTTTGTTACATATTCATGGAAATTTTGAAATGCAGGAAGTAGAAATGCAATAAAATTACTCCTGATAGGTCATTTCCCAAAGAAATCTTCAAGACTGTAATATGTTGTCTTGGGTTGTGTAATGTAATAAAAATAAATTAAATTTCTCTACAGGCACTTAATTAAGCTTTACTCTGCTTTAATAATCCATTTATATGCAGCAGGGTTTTGGTGTGGTTCTTAGGTTGTGTGGCAAGTGCAATGAAAACAAGATGTTCTCATCTGTCCAGTGGAATCTTTATGGGTGTTTTGTGGTGTTTATAAATATAATGGGTATCGCTGTGAACCTGCTGAAATACTCAGCCAGGGATGACTCACTTATGAGCTGGAGTGTGCTAAATGCTCAGGCTAAAACTTCTCCAGTAGTTTTGTTCTTTCTTCTCAGCTGAAATCTATTTCTAGTTGCATCAAGTGCAGTAGGTGGCACCCTGGAACTGAGATGAATTGGTGACTCCAGGGAAAGTCCAGGGGACCTGTGCAGGTTTCTCCTGCCCTGCTCACTCCCCCAGGAGCAGCCCCTGGAACCTGTGGGCCCTGCGCTGGGCAGGAGGGACAGGGGGCATTTACAAATGGGCAGGGAAGTCACAAGTGGCATTTCTTGACTTGCTTTGTGAGAGGGAGAAGTAATTTTTTATTTTCAACCTTGAGTTCATCTGTAGCGAGTTTATCACTTTTCAGCTGTTGGAAGGAAGGATTTCCTGTTTTGTTCTGTTCCTTTACTCAGTGTCTCTGATACTGGGGTGTCCTTTTGTCTTCTGAAAGTGAAAGAAGGCACAAGACATGCAGGTAGTGTATTTTATTTGTTGAGTTCCTGCACAGACCTTCAGCCGCAGTCACAGTGTTGCAGGTTGTCCACTTTTCCAAGGAAGCAACAGGATCGAGGCAACTCTGGACAGTTTTCCTGCTGCCTACAGGGTTTTGAATAACTGGAATGTAATTAATCAGCATTTTTGGTCCTCAAATCCAAGGCATATTATCTTCAGTAGGAAGAAGGGTTTGTTACTAATGGATAAAATCCTGGTGGTGATATTTGGGTTGTAGTTCTGGCATGTGTTGGCTTGTCTGAACAGCGAGAGCATAAAATCCTGCCTACTTGTAAAAGCCATGGATCTAATCAAAGTGAAATGTGCAATCACCAGATCCAGAATGAGGCTAGAGCTTTCTGATTCACCTCCTGACTTCAGTACTTGTATTCTTTCTTGTTCTCAGTTTGAATACATTCTTGTCTAGTTGCATCTGCACTTTCCTTCAGAAATGTTACCTGCAGTTTTTTCCCAGTCTGTAGCTGCTCTCTCCTGTGTATGCAAGAGCAAGAGCTGCAAAGAGGCATTTCGGATTCCTGAAACAGGAATATCTTGCTCTGTTTGCAGTGCTGCCTAGAGGATGAGCTGTGGATGGTTCTTACAACTGTTCAGAGCCTCCATGAAAAGCAGTGAGAGCACTCAGCAGCCAGCACAGATTGGTGGAGGGTGCAGAGTGCTCTGCAGTCTGCAAAGGGCTTCAAA
This sequence comes from Irena cyanogastra, assembly GCA_013397155.1. Classification (NCBI taxonomy): domain Eukaryota; kingdom Metazoa; phylum Chordata; class Aves; order Passeriformes; family Irenidae; genus Irena; species Irena cyanogastra. The sequence goes on along the minus strand of VWZV01015694.1, from coordinate 18,545 downwards.
CCTATTGATAGCCACCAAAACTGGCCCCAAGCTCCTCTCATGACTCAGGTGTTGGTTGTACATTCTGTATTTGTGTGGTTGTGAGGACAGGTTTTGTTTGCCACACAGCTGAGATGGGATTGAAGCAGCCCTGTTTCCAAAGACTTATCAGAGAAAATATTATTGATCGATTGAGGTGGATTTTTTACCCATCAGTGACCAACCTGGGGCCTTCCCTAGATGTCATATTTGCCTGTCACTTAGATTGTGAAAAATCCTGGAGCTGTGGCTGTCCCAATTTTGGTTTTAGCTTAGGCTGGGTTTGGGTAGGGCCATCTGTGGTAGCCCATGTTAGAAGGAGCTCTCTTGTCCCTCACCTCACCCCAGAATGCCACAAAGGACGGGGCACTGAGGGTGGGTTTTGCTGCTTCTTATCTGTGTCCTTCCTCCAGTGACTTAGTTCTTGCTGCTCTATCATGTATTTGTTGCAGTGCCACAAAGTGGGAGCGTAAGGAACCTTAATTGGCTTTTTCTGTGTGTAGACATGAGCAGAACAAGGAGGTAGTGGCTGATGAACCCCAGCAGTTCACGTTGTGGCACTCCAGGCCCTGCCCTTTGGATCTGCCTTCGTGCCCCAGAAATGCCTCTGGCCTCTCTGTAGCATGATTTTTACACTTCTTCCTGCAGAGCACTTCCCTATGGCTCTGAAAGCAAATGCACTAAACTCTTAAGTTTGTTCCACATTTTTAATCTTGCCTAGATTATTTTTTTTGACATTTGAAACTTAAGTTATTTTCAGGCAGATACTGAGCTTTGCTGTAGCATGTTGGGTAAAAAATACCTCTTAAAACTCCAGTAGAAATAGAACAAAAAGGCAAGTTGAAACATGAAGTACAACACATGCTAACCAGCAACCTTTGATATGTTTTCTCCTGATGTTTTACAAAAGGGAAAAAGTTTTTTGAATACTTGAGCTTCAAACTTTGGTTCTGGCTCCTTCCCCTGCCTATAGGGAGTGAGGGAAGGTCTGAGCTGAGTGGGAAGGGAGAAAGGCAAAGGCTGCAGTAGAAGCAGAAGTGTCACCCCACACTGAAGTGAACCTGCCTATTACAGGAGATTTTTGATTCATTCTGCAGAGAGGAAGTGTTAATCATGGCAGTGATGAAACTGAAAATGTGCATAAAGGGCGTAGTTAGCAAAGAGACTTTGGCTGCAGAAAATCCAGGTTCTGTCGCCATCAGCTGTGATTTGTTCCCTCTTACACTCCACCTTACGCTGCAAGATCCTGCATTTGTGTCTAACTTGGGAAAAGTCTTTGGCCCAGGCCTGAAACAGCTTGGGATAAAAGAACCCTAGAAAATTCTTTCTATTAATTGTGCCGATTGTGTAAAGCTGGGTTAGAGGACTGGGCGGTGAAGAGACTTTAAGCTTTGGAGAAACAGAAAAAAAAAGAAAAACAAGCAGCTGGCAAGAATAATTTTCTCCTGTTACTGGCATTCTGGTGTGGTGGTGTTTTATTTTCTATTTTATTTTCTATTTTTACCCGTGTTCATTAGGCCCCAGGATCTTGTGGTCTGCATGATGGGAAGGGAGGTGCTGACTTTTCAAATTAAAAGCAAGGAGTGTTCTCAGGGCAAGGCTGCAGGAAGTGGATGAAGTGTTTGAGATGTTGGATCCATGACTCCTCCTCCTGTGTGCTGAGGTTTCCTTCCTCAGCTGCTTTTCTTGCCTGGACTGATTTCTACTAAAATGGTTTAAGATTTAATGGCTAAAGACTACTTTTTCTGTCCACCCAGCTCTGATCAGAAATAGCTGAGAGTCAACTGATAATCATCTTTATTGTGGAAAGCTGGCAGCCTGAACTGTTGCAGGGCTGTGATTGAATTGTTGTCTTTTCTTTGGGTCAAATAAAACAAGATGCTTTATTTTTTCCCATATAAAAGCAAGGCATAGGTGGAAATTGAGGTGAATTTTAAACTCCAACTGTGTCCATGCTGTTTTCTGCTCTAAGAGTTATAGAGCATAATGTGTTTTGGGGCATATTAATTCAAGTCATGTGGTCACTGGCCAGCTGGCTCTTAGGAAATAATTTGCCAAAGTTTGAGTCAGATTGTGAATGAATTCTTTTCATTAGTTATTACTTTATTTGGAAATGTCTCAGAATGATTCTTCTGCAGTTTATATTAGTCTTGTATTAGTTTGCTAGACTTTTCCTTTACCCAAAAATTTCATCAGCTGGAGTCCTGAACTCCACAAAACTATAGTTTGTCAGCCCAAAGTGGTGGCCCATGAGTTGCTGCTAGCAGGCATGATAACTCAGTAGACTTAGAGAGTTAACTTGGAGTTGTGATTAACTATATTGTAACCCTTTCTAATCTTGGGAGTCTTAAACCTTCCTTTGTGAGTATAATCAATAAATCATTTTTGTTTTGTGCCACTTTGAAAGTAAAATAGTTTTGTTTTTATAATGTAATAGTTGGCCTCTTGGATGATTTAAATATTCAACCACTGTTCAAGAAACTGTATCATTAGTTCATAGAAAATTTTGGGATGTTCTTACTGTACTAGCCCAAAATTGTCAGAGACATTGTAAATTTGTGGGTGATAGGGAAAGCTTTGAGTAGTGGGACCAGTGAATGGTTCTTAACCAGGATTTGTGCTGACACTCCCTGTGTACCAGAACTATAAAAACTGATGCCAAGCTAGCTGGTCTTAAAAAAAAGAAAAAAAAAGCCTTTTGCTTAACAGCGTTCAGAGGACAAACAAATGAAGTTCTGCTGTGGTTTTACAGGTTCAAGGAAAGGTTACTTCGGCTACTGCATTTATTATGAATTCAGGAGTGCACTGAAATATGGTTTCAGCAGCTTTATGTAACTGGATAAGTGCAGGTTTAGAAGGGACAGACAAAGTCTTGTGAAGAAATAACAGTTGTGAACAGAGGGATGTTCAAGACCAAACTACTTCAACTGTAGCAGGTAGAAAAGTGACCTAGGTGCCTTCTACTACCCCTCATTGGCTCATGAAAATACACTTTGTTCTAAAGCAGTTGATGGTTCTCAGCCCTAGTATTTTCATTATCTGGGAGACAATGCTTCTCTTTTGAAAGGTCTGACTAACTCTTTTCTCTCTTTCCCAGGTGCTGGAGTTTTTGTGGCACTGAACTTGGCTTTGAGTGTCTTTTATCCAATGCAACTATTTGAAAATTTTGTGCAACAAAACTAAGTGCAGCTGACTGTATCTGTAGACTTGAAAAATCTGAAGAAACAATTCAAAAAAAACCTCATCCCTTCACTGAGCGAATTTTTGGATACTTTTGCTGGGATGTGTGAAAGCACATAAAGCTGAAGAAGAAATAATTTTCTGCTGGTGGAAAAAAAACCTAAAAATCATTTTCCTGGCAGAGGTTTTCCAGCTGAGCAGACTTGCGAGCACATGTTGGAGAACTCTACAAGTGTCCTTACTGTGATCAGGGAGCACCCCCGGAGAAGTGCGGGCTGCCACTGAGCGATGTAAAAGGGAGCAGAAGGGAGGAAAGATGCCCACGCAGCCTCTCCTGGCATACATGGACGGACCCGAGGGAATCGCCAGCGCCGTGGGAGCCCAGATGGAGACCAGCGATGCCTCCATGACCATCAAAGGAACAAACACCATCTCCTACAAGAGCCTGCAGGAGAAGTTCCTGCTGCAGGCCGAGGGCTGCATGCCCCTGGACTGCATGTTCTGCGACGAGACTTTCAAGCACCCTGAGGAGCTGGGGAAGCACGTGCTAACCCAGCACAGGCCCACGCTGTGCGAGCCGGCCGTGCTCAGGGTGGAGGCAGAGTATCTCAGTCCTCTGGATAAATGTCAGGTAAGAACCAGCTCACCTTCACCGAGCAACGAGCAGGACAGCGAGGAGCTCAGCTGCAAAGTTTGTGGGCAAACGTTTGATAAAGCTTTTGACATTGAGGCGCACATGAAAAAGCATAAAGATTCTTTCACATATTGGTGTAACGTTTGTGGGCGAAGATTTAAAGAGCCGTGGTTCCTCAAAAATCATATGAGAACGCACACTGGAAAACCTGGTTCTAGAAACAAGCACCAACAAGGTTCTGAAGGGCCCATAACAATAAATGAGGTGGTACAGGAGCATGTAACTGAAAATGTAATGTCACCTTACAAAATTTGTATGGTTTGTGGTTTCCTATTTCACAATAAAGAGACTCTAATTGAGCACAGTAAAGTGCATACCAAAGAATCAGTTCCCAATGGTGAAAGCCCCCAAATGACTGCTGAAGTCAATGCAGAAGAAACATCTCAAAACCAGGAATTTTTCCAATTCTTGAACTTAAGACCAAATTCAGTTCCAGAAAAGGACAAACTGCAGAAGCTTGCAAAGTGGATCTCTGAGCTGGATCCTTTTACCACGTATCAAGCATGGCAGCTGGCTACCAAAGGTAAAATTGCAGTTGGCCACGGGCAGATTAAAGAGCCAGGGCAAGAAGGAAGTACAGACAACGATGAGTCATCTTCAGATAAAGAAGAACTCTGTGAAATTTGGAATGCAAATAAAGGTAGCCAGGCTGAAACTGCAGGGAAGTCAAAGGTAAATAAAAACAGCAGTTTTACAGGGAATGGTAACTTAACCCAGGACAAACTGAAACATCCCGCTGGTGAAGTGCCTTCTATGGAGATGGATTCTAAATCATCCCAGAACAAAGAGAAGCCAACCCACTGCTCCGAGTGTGGGAAAGCCTTCAGGACATACCACCAGCTGGTCCTTCACTCCAGAGTGCACAAGAGGGACCGGCGGGGTGATGGGGAGACTTCCACTGCTGCCAGGACCTACTGCGCCGACATCATTGGGAACCTGGAGGAGAACGGGGCAGCAGAGAGGATAGAAGGAGGCTCTGAGGATGGCTCTGAAGATGGGCTTCCAGAAACCATTAATTTAGGTGAGTAGCACTGGGAGCACTTCAAACTTGAAGTGGCTGTTATTGGGAGTCGTTTAGAAACTCCTTAGAACCAAAGAATGCGTCGTGCTTTTCCGTTATCTTTTCAGAATGTGATAGGAAATGTTAAAAAACTAGATAGGGAATGTTATGGTGGGGGAAAGGGAACAAAGAAAAATGAGAGGGTAAGGAAGGTTTGGATGCTGCCATTTTGAGGTCTTTGAAGTTGTATTGGGGTTTCTTTCAGTTACTGCAGTTATTTAGGTAGATTTCATAGCAGTGAGTTTAACAATTAGAAAAAGTCACTGTTTATTCACCCCTTATCTCTGACTTTACTGGATGCCTTGGAGTGTTCCATATCCCTTCTCACGCAGCACATGTTTTTTTCAAAGAGCGTTTTATAAGAAGTGATTGCAGTTTCACTTTCTTCCCCTCTTTATCTTGTAAGGGCAAAAAGTGTTCAGTGCTCAACACCAGCAGTTTTTAAGGCTTTGAGAAGTAAAGAATAATTTTAAACTTTTTTCTGTCTAACTGCAAGTTCAGTGTTTGTTTTGAAGAGTAATTTGAAAGCCTGAGTGTCAGAACCAGCATGTTTGAATCATTTGTGTGAGGACACAGGCTGCTAATATGTGGACCTGTATGTAAGAGAGGTGAATATTTACCTCCTCTGCCTGGAAGGATTGCTGACAGCATGGATGGACTCCATCTGTACATTACCCAGGATTAATTCTGCATGTCACAGTGTCTTAGAAAAGCAAGTGATACTGAATGATTCCTTAATTGAAAAAGATTGCATGTCAGGGGACAAAAGGCCTGGCAGAAAGTCTGGCAGCTAATCTGCCGTTCTCTGTGTGACATGCTCCCAGCCGGCTTTAAAGAACAGACACTTGCATAATCTCAGGGCAAGACACGGCGTACAGAATGTCCTGGCACCCACACAGGCCTGACTTTGCCATTTCTGGTAATGTGCAGCCCTTTATTTTGCCTGCAGGAACAAAGGAATGAAATGATTACCTAATGCGAAGTTGCTTATTTTGTTTCTCAGCGCCTTATCCTAAAGCAGAGCAGATTTTGGTGTGAGCTGCTGAGTCACACCTCTGGAGACACTGTTTGTTTAACTCACCAGGCTGAGCCATGCGCAGCATTTCCAGGAGAGAAACTTTCCAACAGGCAGGAACCTCAAAGAACTCTTTCAAGTCTATTATATATCCGACTTCTTAGTCATGCCGAAGGTCTCCTTCCTCCCGGGGTTTCCAGTCAGCCTTGCCCTGGGTATCGCTGCAGTTGTCCGGGTTTTCAGTGGGAGCTGCAGCGCAGTCGCTGTGGCTGCTGGTGGTGTTTGGGTGAATTCTCTGCCATTCCGCTGTCCCTGCCGCCCTCCTGTGGCACCTCTTGCCTCTGCAAGTGGAACCACTTGGTCATCCCTGGATTTGTTCCTGAAATACCCGAGGAACCCATTGGGACACCCTGGCACTTCCTCACTCCGTATTAATTCAGTGAAATACTCCTTATCAAATCTACGGAGCTTCTAGAAAATATTCCTAATCAAATCTAAGGAGTGTCTCTCTACAGACATTCCATTGATCAGCACATAAATAATACCATTATTAGAATTAATTTAAAAGAAAAGGCATATTTGCCTTCCTTCCCCACTCTGTGTTTGGCTTTTGTGCACAGAGCACATTTTTAGTCTGAATCATCCCACTGCACTAATTCAAGCATCCCCTTTAATAAAATAATGCAGTTTATAAACTGAGTATTTGAGATGGGCCATTCTCCATCGAGGTCCTGTAGGTCAGTAAAGAGAACCTATTTTTTTCTTTGAGTCTTGTTTCACATCTTGTTTGTTCTCTGGGCTCCTTGGTCACTGTCACAAACCACAGTGCTGTGGACAGAAACCTTCTTGACTCCTGTGCTCTTGTTACTCAGAGTGCAGCAAAAAATGCAGCAAGTTGCTTGCAGAGTGTAGAATCTGACAGCAGTTCAGAGTTTTGTGTTTATCATTTAAAAAGTTACCGTTTTAAACAAGACTGCAGATTTGCATTTGCTCTTCATAATTATGCCTGTGTTTTCTCCCAAAGAAAAAAATGAAGACAGTTTGGAAAGAACAAAAGTTAAAACCCTTGGAACCTCCAGAGAATGCAGCTACTGTGGAAAGTATTTTCGCTCCAATTATTACCTCAATATTCATCTCAGAACTCATACAGGTAAATGGGGGCTACACCTTTTGTGGAGGGGGGAAATCTGCTGAATCCAGTGGGATAGAATGTTTGATTTTGTTTACAAAAGACAGAAACTGCCTTCAAAATTACTGATGTTAGGAACAAAGTTTTCTATAGCTCTAAACAAAATTAAATAATTGCAGTTTGAATAATTTTTTGAGTTTTCGAATAATGCTAATTGATTAAGTACTGTTAAAACCATATATTTTAAAGTTTTAATTTTTTTCTACATTTAGCAGTGTAGCAAAAGTTGAGGGTTTGGTTTTAATTTAAAAACCAGCCAATTTCTCAAGTGTTAAGTTGGTTGTCTGCCAGCTGCTGCTACCTAGGGAAAAGCTGAGTCTCTTTTTCAACTCAACTCCTTGTTTTGCATAGCCAGGCAAACCCTTTCTGCTGCTGCCTGTGTGTTCTTGGGGAGCAGCTCTGTTTCCAGCTGAGCTGTCCCGTTTGTGTTGGGAATAGGACACTTGGGGGATGATCAAGGGCTGCAGCTTGTTGGGGTTGACCCAGAGTTCCACTCCTTGCTTATCTCTGCCAAACACGTTGTCAGCTCCCATCTCCATCCATAGCCAGCGTGTGGGAACATCCCAGCACAGCCAGAAGATGTCACTGTAGTTAGTAAAAGCCTTAAGGTACTGTTGTTTAACTGTTTCAGGTGAGTTTGGGACTTAGGAGTGTGTAGAAGAGGAGAGAAAATCAGTTTTAGTGTTTTAAAATCTAAAATGTTCCTTTGGTTTGTGATCATGACTTGACATCTCAGAGTGATTTATGGATAAATCTGTTGCAGGTGAAAAGCCGTACAAATGTGAATTCTGTGAGTATGCAGCAGCCCAGAAAACTTCCCTGAGGTATCATTTAGAGAGACACCACAAGGACAGGCATGGTGACAATGCAGCTGATGGGAAGGGTGACAGCAAAGGTCCCCTGCGGGGTCAGGAGACGGCGCTGTCGCTGGCTGCTGATGCTGCTCCAGAAACCAAAAATCTGAAGAGGCTTTTTGATGGTGCCAAAGATGCTGAGAGCTGCCCACCTGCCAAGCAGCAAAAGGAAGTTCTGTCCTTGAGCAATGCAATAGGCAGCACAGTCTTTTTAAAAGTAAAGAACAATTCCAGGGAATCGAACAAAGGTTCTGTTTGTAGCAGTTTGAATCAAGTACCTGAGAACGTGCCTGCTCTTTACCCAGAAAAACTAAAGGCTGAGAAGGAAACCAAGGAACCAGCTCAGCCTAAAAGAGAGAGAAAGGCTTCTGTGGCATCAGAGGAGGATGATGTCCAGTATATCTGTGCTTTTATTGGTGGCAAAAATGTGAACAGTATGCAAGAGTGCACTGAGAACTACAAACGCAGACCTGTCGTGGACTGTCACGAGCAGCCTTTGGACCTATCCAGTAAGGCTTCCCAGGAATGTTCAGTGGTTGCAAGCAGAGGCCTGCTGGCCCCCAGCACCTGCCCCTTCTGTACCTACAGGACATTTTACCCCGAGGTCCTCATGATGCACCAGAGGCTGATGCACAAGTACAACCCTGACGCCGTTAACAAGAACGGCTACAGGAGCAAGGCTGTGGCCAAGGCCCGGCGCACAGGCTGCCCCCCGGCCCTGCTGGGCAAGGATGTGCCTCCTCTGCCTCTCCATCCCAATAAAAACAAGGCTTCTACAAATGCACAGCAAAAACCGCTGCAGACAGGGAAAGCCAAGCAGTGTGCCCCTCCTCAGAACAAAGCCCCTCTCTTCTCTGTGAGCGAGTCGAGCAGTACAGCCCCCAGTAACCTCAAGTTTCATAAGCAGCAAAGTAATATTGGAGCTCAGGCAAACAACTACAGACAACCTCAGCAAGAAGAAGTGCACTCCAGTTTCAGGGTCTCTCCAGTATTGGACAGAGTAAAAAAATCTGAATATAAAATCAAAGTTCTGGGTGCCCCAGTGACTCAATCTGGTCTGGTCAGCAGCAGCATGAATGGGGTTCTTGAATCTCACCTCAATGAACCTGGCTGGGCTTGCCAGCGAGGGAGAGACTATCTCTGTAGTAAATCTGGGAGCAATGCAGCTCTGGACTATGGAGAAACCTCTTCCAAACGGATGAAACCCTCTGTGGTAGCTGTGGAGCACCTGGACTCTCCTCTGGCTAATTACAGGAGATACGAAATGAGCAGATTTCGTGTTGCAAACAGATATGCAAATCTGCTACCTCAGGAATACCCTCGCACCAAACCCACATCCTCTGTCCTGCCAACCAAACAAGGGCTCCTCAGTGCAGATGAGGTTGATCCTCCCAATGGATTGACTGCTCTCAAACCTTACGAGCCATACAGCTCTGGATCACTTTATGGTTCTTGTGCATCTAGCAATGGCCAAGTCACCAGCTCGACAGGAGAAGGTACAGTCCCTCCTTCCTCCTCTCACACCACTGCACAGGGAGGGAAATGGGATATAAATAAGTGTGTGCCCACCTTCAGACATTGAAAATACAGCAGTACTTAGCATTTCACCACGTGCAGTCAGTGCTTGGATTTTAAACTTAAAATCCAGGTTCAGCAAACTCCTTGCTTGGGGAATTAGGTGTGGAAGGGCTGAATTTTAAAGAGGGATCTGAAGTTCCTCAAGTTTCCCCTTCCCCTCTGCCATGGGTTTCTGATGGCAAACATGTACTGTTTGTTCATCAGACCACTCCAGACATGTTGACTAATCCAGGATATGGAATGAGCCTTTCTGCTTAATGTGCCAGAAGTCTTGGACGATCTGGAATATTAATAAAACTTCTACCAAAAAAAAAAAAGCTGCCATGGACAATTGTTCCCTTCAAAAGCAGAAAAGCACATATTGAAGATCGTAAAACTGATTTAAATTTTAGACTTATGCTCGTCAATGGGTTTTTTTTAATGTTTAACTTCTAGTAGGAACAGAATACTTTGTTAAATCAAGACAACAGATTTCTGCAATTCTAATTATGGTGTAGCAATGCTCTGTGGAAACTTCTGGGCCTAGCAGAGAATAAATGATTTGTGATGTACTGAGAGAACTCTGGTACTTCTACAAAATACATGCTTTTTGTGTTTTGTCCTTAGTCAACATTTTCAAAAAGTCAGCAGGAGGCCAAGATTAAAAGGTGCTGGGTGATATTTAAGCAGTTGTCTGACTATTTGTAGAAGGTGGTATTTATGACTTGGAGCTGAGCTCAGCATGGACTTAGCTACAAATACAGGACTTTGAATTTTGAGACGAAGATCCCATTATAAAAATGAATAGCCTGTGTGGGCTGTGTAGTCTTAAAGTCTCTGAAGTTCTGAACTCTGAATGCTCCCATTCTGTGGAAGCAGTAAAGTTGCTCCTCTGAAGCAGTCTGGGATGGTAACAAGCAGGGGTGTGTTCCCTCGGGTCAGAGCAAACTGCAAATACTGAATCCACATTTAGTTATGAGGCAAAAAAAAAGGTATTTGCTCACTCTGTTCTGGTTTTTCTTCGCTTGTTTTAAGGTTGTGGGCTTCAAAAATATATCACATATAAGTATTTATATCTATATATGAATATGCAGGCTTGCCTGGTGGGTTGTAGGGAAAGGTGAGGGAAGGTGTCACAGCTGTGTGCCCAGGCTGGGCAGGGAGGGAAGAAGGAAGAGCACCACAGCTGAGTCACGGGAGGGGTGTGGAAATGGGGTTAATTCCTGGTTCCCTGCAGGGCTCTGGCTGTGTACCCCGAAGTGCTGTGAGAAATGCACAGTGGGCACTGGGTTCTGCACAGGAACACAGCAGTTGCTGTCCTGGTGATGTGAGAGGATGAGCTGCAGAGAGGGATCAGTGAGTGTGTGGGGATGGAGAAGTGTCAGCAGTGTGAGCCTGCGGCAGGAGCAGCTCTATTTTTAAACAGTGACTTCACTGCAATCCACCTGGTTCTTCTTGTGGAAGCTCCACCTGTGCAGAGAAGTCTCTGTGCTGGGCTTTGCTTCCTCTTCCCTGGTGCCAGCCTGGAGACACTGCCCTGCAGTCAAGAACTTTGCACTGGTTTTTGTTATTTAGAGTTCTCAGAACTGTGGCTGCAGCTAATTTGACAGCATTGTTGTCATGGAAATGAGGATTTGATTGTTCATTACCTGGTGCTGGCTCAGGACGAGAAAAGCAACTTTTTGTGGCTGTTACCTCCATTGGAAAGAGTCTGAAACGAGCCCCCCTCTACTGGGTGTTCACAGCAGCTTCCGTAAAAGCCCTGGGCAAGAAGATGTAGGTTTGTGAGGTTCATTTCTTGGGTTTTCAACCAATTTGCTTAAAAGTACCCAAGCCAAACCTTGGTAGTTATTGAGAAAGGTACAGGGTAACAGCCAAGCAACGTCTCTGCGTTAGAATTTTATTGTGGGTAGAGAGCAGAGATAAAAGTTTCTTTAAATTCTTTTTCGTTAAAAATCTGAAACACACCAGTTTCTCTAGGCTTCAGCTGTGTGATACCATCTGCAGAGCTGTGCAGGTGCAGACCTGCAGCTTTCTGCCCTCTCTTCCTCTTGAACCCTGCTGATTTTCTAAACCACGATGTCAAAACCTTTTTCTAAGGCCCCATGTGCCTTGTGGCAGCATCCCTGTGGTGCCCCCACCGTGTTCTGTCGCATGTTAAATGCTGGATCAAGTTGTCAGGAGAATATGTTCCACTTGGCAAACTTGATTAAAGCATGATGCCTTCCCTTATTGCTTGTAAGCTTTGCCATCCCGTGTTGCCCTGAAGAGACAGAAACATTCTGAAACCACTCAGTTTGTGTTATTCTCAAATTAGTTGCCTTTGCAATGGCAACATGTTATCAAGGATAACCTGTTGGCTGATTGATTTGGCAGAGGCTGCAAATTAAAGACAATTGCTCGTGACACACTCCAATGGCTCCGTGGATTCTGTTGAAATATTAATTTAGCTGTGCCATTTTAATTTAATTAAAGATCGCGAGGGTTTTTTCAACGCTGCACTGGAAGCTTTCATGGGATATGGATGGCAGTTGGGCTTTTTGGATCCTGGGGGAGTAATGATTCTGGACTTTTTGCCTTAATTTTATGAAGTGTTTTTGACTGCTTGCCCAAGCTAGTAAGACTTCATATGGAACAGGCATTGATTTCACATCTATAAATGTGAATTAATGGCCTCAGATAAACACAAAACTACCTATATACTAGACTGAAAATTGCTTAACAAAGGTCTGCAAGTAAATGTGTATTCTCTTTAAAGTGTCATGAGTTCCATGTAATCCTTGGTGGTAGCAATGAAGTATCCCCAGTTTCCCTCTCAAATACTCCTTGAAAGTTTCAGTTTTCAGACAAACACAGGAACTGAATTAGGCATTAAAGGTGCAGCACTTACACTTCCTTAGGTAGGGCATCTGCTGTGGGATGAGTTAAGCAAAGACGTTTCTTTAGTGCAGATAAAATGAGAAAAATTTGGAGCTGGACATCACTTGGATAAAACCTAGCACAAAGTTGTTAAATTACCTTTTCATTCTCCTTGTATTTATTCTGGATCCTGAATTGCATATAATAGGAATATTCAGATTTTTGAGGCCTGATTGTGAGATGATTTGTCAAGGTATTGTGGATTCTGGATGCTGATGAGGACCTGAGAGGAGCAGGAAATAATGCTGAGTCTCTTCAATGACTTCTTTTCCAGGAAAGAGATCAGTGTCATACCAACACTTGCCCAGCAGCCTGCTGCAGAAGAGAAGTTACGAGCCCTTCGTGGGGAACACAGCCTTCAGACCCAGTGACAAGAAGAACTGAATCACTCAAGAATGGTACACAAACCGTCTGAACTAATTGTTGTTTAAGAGTTGCATGGGGTGCTGATGGCATCAAAGGTTCCTGCACAGCATGAGGAGAGCTTGTGAAAGTCTGAGCCTGAAAAGATAAAAATTTCCTCCTTATAAAATCACCAAATGCTGGGGTGGCAGCACTGATTGTTTGGAGTAGTGGTAATGGCTTGTTTGGTAGGTACAGGATGCTCCTTTTTGAGGAGAAATGGGAGGGTTACACTAGGTAGATGTATGAGTTAGCTATAATTCCAGTGGGAGGTGTTCAGTGCAAGTCAGGAAGTCGAGGTTCAGTCAGTCCTTGAGGGTGGAGGAGCAGGAGTGAGAGGAAGTGCCTGTGATGCAGTTATGGGTGCTGGGGGTTGTTGGTTGGGCCCTCCTGAAGGTGCAGCCCCTGCTCATTCTTCCCCTGCTGAGCACTCTGGACTGCTCCAACCACAGCTCTGGGAAGGGAGAGCTTCCTGACAGCTCCTGGGCAGCTTCTCTTTGTGATCCAGAGGTGATCCCAGGTAGCTCTCCCTCTTCAGCAGAGGGGAGGGTGTGCCCTCCTGGGGAAGGAGGGCAGGTGAAAGCTGTACCCTGGTGTGAGAGTTCATCTCCTCAGTGCTGCATGGATCTGAGACCTGAACACCCCTGTGCTTGCAACATCCCTCACTGCTCAGGACAGAAGTGCTCTCTAGGACTGGGAATAAATAGATCTGTTTGCCTTTTTCTAACCCTGAGCTACAGATAATTTCCCTCTTAAGGGGAATACCTAAGGAGTATTTCTGGAATGCTGTAGCACCTGGGCCAGCACACATGATTTTATGGAAAGATTTTGGGAGCAGAGCTATCTGACATTGAATTGACAGCTTTTATAACACTTTTTAATTTCTTGGTATTCTTCTAATCTTACTCTTATTGTCCCCCTACTAAGCTTAGATGTGTCTGGTTGTGTTGTTAACTTGATTTCATGCCTGAAATTCTTCTTGGGGCTGAGTATCTTCCAAGATAGATTTTATTTCCCAGACAAAAACTGGCAATCCAGACTTCCATGGCTGTATCAATTCTTCAGCAAGGATGTGGAAAGAATTCCCTTTGTTATAAAGACACTCCTCACAACAAAAGCTGTGCTGTACTATTTTAGAGCTGTGTACCACAAACTTAATATTTATTCCTTTTTTTTCCCCCCAGGTCTGAGGACACAAGTGCATATTCCATGGAGTTGTACCTGCAGTTCATCCCCCAAGGAAGAGAAAATGGTGAAAGCTACTGAACTAAGCTGTGATTGTACTGTATATAGAAACACTACAGTTTTATAATATCGGTTCTTTTAACATTTTGTACCAAATAGCCATACAAAAGTAGTCTAAACAGTTGGGTTATGAAGGTGTGTGGAGAATGTATATCTTGACCTTGACTTTTGAGTATTTTTCATTAGAAATAATTGACCAAATATTAGGTAGGAGTTCTATTTTTACATACTTGAGCGCTGCTGAAGAGTTTCTCTTGGAAAGAATATATATCGTTGCACCTCAGGTAAACTGTAAATATTGAAGTTGAAAATCCTGTTGGCGTAATGCTCCTTTTTGATAAAAGTGAAAGTTTCTCATATGTTGGTTTTTTTCCTGTTGAACTATGTTAGTTTTTTAAAAGTTCCAAATAAACTGTCTGAAACTGTCCGGTTTATAAATGTTGTGAACATTAAAGCAACGGTGCTGACATTGATCTGCCTTGGCTGGGTGAGGACCAGGACGTGCTGGAGGGCTCTGCTGCTCTGGGGCTCTTCCCAGCATGTTTTAAATGCAAGCATGAGGCAATACTTGACATTTTGGATTTCCTGAAATGTGGTTGGATTCTTCTCTTGGCATTGGTTGCTGTTCTTCAGAGAAGCCTCTTAAAAACACCTCTGCCACCATCCAAACAGAAAATCCCTGGGACTTGCTTGAGAAACAGTAATAATCTCCGTGTTTCAAATGTTTGGTTCTGTACTAAGCTCCATACAGTCACATTTTGAGGAAAAAAAAAACCTCCTTTGCACCTTTGTCCAAAGCTGTGAAGTCTCAAATAAGAGCCTTGAAATATGAATTTGGGTTCTCCAGACTTCAAAAGGGATGTGGCTGTGATGGAGCCTACTTGACTGTGCTTGGAAGCTTCTTGATGTCAAGTTTTAGCATCTACTGGGTGTTTAAAATGAGTGAGAAATAACCTTAAATGGAGAATATCTCCTTTTATTTTTTTGTGAAGACAACAAGAGTTTTTTCTAATGCACATGCAGTTTAATTTTTGTAAAGGGAAGATGGCCAGTTACCAGCCAGTAAAGCAGAACTGTTGCATATTTTGACTTGCCTTCCTCGTTTCTTCTCATGAAGTTGTAGTTAAGAGTTAATTCCTTCTGTACCTGGCTTTGACTTCCATATATTTTAGTAAAACAAAACAATTAAATATTTTGCACTGTTCGTTTTTCTCTCTTCCCTCCTACAGCAAATGTAAAATAGCAGAACCTTAGAAACTCTTGTTTTTTCATTATGCAACTTGAGATGTTCCAGTTGTCTTAGTTCCTGTAAATGGGACTGGTTTTTAATGTCTCTGTAAACTGGCAATGGAATGAAGTGCTGTGTATCAGGAAATTGTACACTATTGACCTGTTTTCCTGTTCATAAGCTGAGCCATATGTACATAATCTAGATTTTTGTTTTCCTAGTTTTGCACTTTTATAGCCTATTTTTTGAAGATGAATTCACCTGGAAAAGGGTTAATCTATTTTTGTGTGTGATCTCTCCCTGTCCCGGAGGTGCAGGGCTGGACTGCTCTGCCTGTGCCACACGGGCCAGGGCTGCTTTTTAACGTGTTGCAGCAAACAGACCTAAGGCTTGTTTGTTTTTAATCTCCCTTCGTGCTGGTACCGTTTCCCTCAAGGTTTTTTTTTAGGGTTGGAATGGAAAAATGGACCTGAAGACTCCATTCCATGGCAGCATCACCACATTTTGCCCATCAGTATTAACTATTGGGATACTACTGGTTTTGTATGTTCCTTTGGAAATAACAGTGCATATATAGAGGTACAAATTGTTGATTTTTTTCCTTTTTTCTTTTTTAAATGTATTTATTTCATTCCATTTTGTTCTATTTTAATTGTTGGAACCGGAAGTCGGCAAGCAGCAGGCACACATTACTCATTTAATTTATGATGTATTTCACTTTAGTTGAGTATATTATTACATGTGGATGTAAATATAGACTTGGTGTTTTGCAAAACTGGTTTCTGTGTCTTGCTTTTAAGGCTTAAAAGGAGTTGCCTGGAATTTCATGTTCACTTGACCTTTCACCATCCTCGCGTTGCTGAGGGAGAGGGAGAAGCTGCCAATAACCAAATCCAAATTCATGTTCAGTTACATGAAAATACTGAGTCACTCCCCAGAAAATCTGTCTTGAAATAAGGAAGAAACTTTTGCTTTCTTCTCTTGCAGTTCTTTTCCTTCAAGAAAGGAAACTGAGTTATAAAATGCATTTTTTGTGATAATAACATTAAGAGGAGCATTAATTGTGGTTTTTTTGTGAGATTTCATAATTTGTATTAAATTATTATTACATTTTTTAAACCAAGTATGTTCTGCAAAATTTTCTAGGTCTGTTGTGTTCTTGGAACTCTCCTGAGGTGCCAGGCCTCACCAGCACCTCTGACCACATCTCAAAACTGCAATGATCAGCTTGGAAGGCAGCTGGGGGAGGTGGGTTCAAGGCAGCTCGTCCTTGGGAGAAAGGGAGTTCACCTGCTGAAAGCCCCAGTGTGAACCAGCCCCATTTGGGGGCACTAATGAGGGGGCATTAATGAGGGGTCACTAATGAGGGGCCACAGCCTCCTGCATGTCCAGGCTGGGCTGGTTTGTAGGAATAGGCTGGGCCGGGTTCCTGATGTAACAAAAGCAGTGATGCTGGGGAGGGTGAAACCTTCCAAAGGTGGGAGCCAGTGGCCAAAATGGTGTGGAGAGGAAAGGAAAGGAAATGAAAGGAAAGGGAAAGGGTGAGTCCTGGCTGTGCCTGTGGGGCACAGAGGGGCTCTGGCAGTGCCACTGGTGTGGGGCAGGGGCTGGGTTTGGTGACTCCTGTGAGGGCCTGGGTGGCACGGGCTGGAGGGGACCCGGGCTGGGTGAGTGAGAGCTCTGCAGCCACCCTGAGCCCTGGCTCTCCGTGGTGCCTGGCCCCAGGCTGGGGCTCCCTGGGGTGGTTTCAGATCAGCCACACAGACCTGGTTGTTCAGGGACTGAGGTCTGAGCTCTGCACGTGACCAAAACTCAAATGAAGGAGCAGCTCCCGTGCTGAGGAGCAGGTGCTGGAGGTAAGAACCAGGACAGGACATTGTGTGTGCTTGGTGCCTGTGAGTGCCAGGCTCTGTGGGCTGCCTCCAAGCAGAATCTTGGGGTTTCAGGCACTGTCCAAAACGATGGAAGGCACAGTTAAACTCTGGTGTGAATGTTCAGAGCAGCATCACCAGCACTGAGGGCTCTTCCTCCTCTGCTTTTAGCAATTAACCCTTTGGATCCATCTCTTGACTGCTCTGTGTCCTGAAATTGCAAGGAAGGAACTCCTTCTCACTTAGGAAGAAGAGCTAATATCAAACTACCAAACAGTTTCTTCTCCTCCTTTGTGGAAGAGGAAAATACGCAAGTGCTTTCCCGAGCAGATTTCTCTGTTCATTTGCACACACTTGAGAAAAGTGCATTTAATTAGGATTAGCAAGTCTCTAAATTGCAGATGGTTCTCAGGGGAAAAAAATAGTTATGAGTGCATTCATGACATTAAAATCAGTACATTTAATTCAATTTCATCTTAATATTAATTCATAACATCTAAAGTAGTAGTTCCTACTGAAGATATTCACATGATCCAGGATTACTGGGGAAAATGAGATCTGGCAGTTCCAAACAGGCTGCAGCATGATTACCACGTGTAATTATGTAGATTGGATAATCACGTGCTAATTGCAAGAATGCCCATTTTGACACGTGTTATCTGGAGCGAGGGTCAGCTGTGTGATAAGTTTTATTTACTTTGGAATTCTTTGTTGGTGGATGGAGTCCAGGATTGGGTCGGGTGTGAAATATGGCAAAAATCAGAGAGTTCGCGGAGCAGTTGGAGCAGAATTCATTGGAGGAGGCTGCTGGGACGAGCGTGGCATTGCAAAACACAAAATGCTCTGGTTCCAGGCTTCTCCTCCTGCCCCGGGCTCTCCTTCCTGAAAGACCCGAAGGGAAAGGTGAGGTGTCCTCGCAGACCACCCTTCCCTGTGGGATCCGTTCTGTCTGGGCTGTCCCAGGCAGCCCCAGCAGCTTTTTATCCTCCCGTGTGTGAGTGTGAAATCAAAGCACCCCAATCCGCTCCTGCCCTTTCTGCGGGACAGGAAATCTGGATTTGGGGAATAATATTCCCTCTCCAGAAGTTTTCCCCCTTTGCTTCCCCTCCGTTTATATCTTATCCCAGCACTCAGAACTCCACCCTGCAGCCTCCAGGAGCTCACCTGGGTTGCTCTAACACCTCTCAAACGTCCCTGAGCCTCCGGGGATGTGTGTGCTGCATCCCGAGAGAATCCCAGCGCTCGGGGGGCACCGGCTGGTCCAGGGGCGGGGAAAGGCTCTGAGAGCATCATTCCCGGTGCCAGGGCTCTGG
>VWZV01015691.1:131385-273158 GCA_013397155.1 Irena cyanogastra | reverse complement strand
TTTAAATTTAAAATAACTTCTGTTTCATGATTCTCTATGATATATAGAAAACAACCAGCTGCTGTGACAGTTGCTGTTTCAAATTCCTGTCTTTTAAAAACAACAAAAAAGTCTTAAATGTTTAGCACTATTGCAGTACTTTTTTTCATCTTAATATAAATGATAAAACACTGATCTGTCACGAGATGAGTAATATCTTCCAGTACCTGCAGCTGTGGTCATGGCCAGGTTTAAATAACTAGCTAGAGAAAACGGACATGTTATTTGAGAACTATTTAATTTTTTTACTCTCTTCCACAAATCTACTTGCAAAAATGCTAGATTGGTTTAATAATGTTTAAATTGATTTCAAATAGAATAGATTTTCCTGGGGGCTCTTCCACCCTTCCTGAAAGTTTCTGTCAAATAGATTAAAATTTAGTATTTAAATCTTTAGCACTTTTGTGGAATATAGAACATAAATAAAAAACTTTATGTATGCAGAAAAAGTGTTTCTGACTTGTTCTCTTCGTCACATTATAGTCATCTTCTCTGTACAGTGATCCAGTGGCACCAGCTAGGAGTTACAGGGTTAGTACAATGTAAAACAATGTCTTACTTATCTTTAGATGTTTGAATGACCAAATATAAATATTAAATTACACTTTTCTTCATAGGTGTCTCCTTTAAACATTGGTTTGATAAGAAGTATCAATTTGTTTTGTAAGCACCGTTTGCATGGTTACCTTAAATTTGTTCTGTATGGCCATGAGGCTTGACAGTATTACATGTGCATTTTTTGGATATTTTTAGTGTTGCATTTTCTGTGTATAATTTTCTGGAGGTATTCAGTTTAATTTTCTTAACATTTTAAAATTGCCTCTCTAAAGTATTTTAGTAGTTGCTGTTTTACTGCTCTTTTTACAGATAAGCATAAAGTTAGTGAATGCAACAATGGTGTTGAAGAACACTGAGGTTAGAATAAGTTAATTCAGGCATACTAAATAACAACTGCATGTATAATATTAAAACCAGTGTTTTAGAAAGTTAAGCATTTGGATGGAAATCAGGAGATTACTGAAGTTCGTGGTATTGTGGTAACCTTGAATACTTTTAGATAGGATGCCATATTTAAATTTGATAAGCATAAAAAATGCAATACCATGAAAACCTAATCTGTGTCTTTACAAAATTGAGAGTAGCTAGTAGTGCCATAAGAGTGGCTAAGGTAGCTCTGCAAAAAGTTATCTTTAAAAAGTGGCATGAACATCTGAAACTTGATGCCTTTTGCTGCTATAGTAGTTCAAATCCATCTTACACTGCCATTTAGAGACATGCTAAACCTATGTAAAAAATCATCCAATATCATGTAGTATTTTTAATTAGTTAGTGAGATCTGCTTTTGCACTTGGATTACAAACAGATGATTTACCTTTTTTGGCTTTGTGTACGTTCTCAAGAAAACATTAGAAGATTCAGTGAGAGAACAATAAAATAAAGAGTGCTATTACGTATAACTCTGATACATATATAATTCTAATTTCTGCTAGAGATTTCTTCATAAGGAGGGGCAAAGCAGCATGAAATGGTAATTTTTTTTCTTTTTAAGTTGCGTTGCTCAGAGCTGCTTTTATTATCCCCTGCATAAATAAATTTCAGCCTTGCACCGTTGAACCTAACTTTCAGGAGAATGTGCATGAGTGACTGTAAAATAAAACCACTAAGTGTACAGCATAGATTCAGTTCCCAGGGTGTGTTAAAACTTCTGCAGGCTTCAGAGCAGTTAAAACCAAATTGCAATTTAAATGTTTAATTTAATTATGCAACTAGTTAAGATTTGATTTTTTTAACTATTTGGCTGTTTTTTAAGGGAATTCTTAGTGACACATGGAAATAGACATGCTTAGTAGTAATAGTAAATGCTGCTGAGAATCTTAAAAATTTTTTTTTACACAAAAAGTATGCTACTAACTGGAAACACATAGGTGAGATAAGAGAGTGAGATAAGAGACTGTGCATAGGAATTACAGTGTATGATTGTGGAATGATAATGGCTGAGACTGGATATACATGGTACTTCTTTCTTTCTCAGGCCTCGTTGTGTGGTGATGGATGACATAACTCATATAGTTCTTGCACTCTTCGCGTAATAGGCCTCCGGTTGTTTCTTTTATTATCTTTGTTTTCTGAAGACAAAAATCTATGAAAGTTGTGAAAATGTCCTTCATAACTTTTCTTTAGCCATCTGAATACAGTTATTCTTCAAGAGCAAGCTCAGTCCGAAGTAGTCCTGTGGTGAGCATTCCTATGCACGATTTGCTGAATGCTTTGATATTAACACATCAGCAGTTATGAGTATGTCCACTCGGGATCGTTTCACTGATTAACACACAGATTTGATTTTTCCATTCCGAATAAGAAGTTTTGATTTGTCAGAGATGAGATTTTTAGCAGTAAGACAGTAATCTGTAGAAGAAATTTGTTTTTCTAAGTATTTTTTTTTGTGTTTGTAATAAACAACTAGTAACTGAAGTATAGTACATTGTTGGGATTACCACCCTATGTCACAGGTGGGGCAAGGACATGAAACATACAACAGTACTTGTGGAAAAGTCTTTCTTTTGGGGGAGAGGATTGATGGAAACTTATATCATTTCGTAAGAAGTTTCCTTATTTTTATGGTGACCAGTATCCAAAATGAGAGAAGTTTGTTTCTGGGTCTGTATTGTATTAAAAGTGTCATTCTAAACTTGGCTCTTTGTGCTGCAAAGTAATTTTAAAGAGGGTTTTGTTTTTTTTTTTTGCTTCTGCTGCAAAACAATTGTCTAAGTATCATTGATACAGCTGCTCGTTTGTCACACCACACAAAAAAAAAGTGATCAGTGTTCTGGTATGGGCTAAATTCAAATGTTCAGTCCTTTTTTAAATTTCTCACGTATTAACAGTGTTATAGGTACTAAACAAATAAAACCACATTTGTCAGAAACTAATGTTTTTAGATACGAGAGTGAATTTTTGAGGGTGTAGGAAAAAGGTAAGTTTGCTGTTGCTTTATGAAGTTCTAAAACATAACAGGTACGGACATATGTAGTCTCTTGCATTGTGAAAACGCTACTTGTCTCCTTAGATTTACTTAACAGTGAGATAATTTCTTAAAAGTATATACTTTAAGATATATAGGAATATGTATATATATATATATCATATCTTACTATGTATGTGTTATATCAATAATACCAAGGTACATTCACTCACACTAGTGAATGCTTACTAGAGTTCAAGGCATTTGTGTAATGAAATAATCCTGAAAAGCAGATGAGGTAAAAATCTTAGGAATACTTTAACATTAATTTCCTACTGTTTCTGTGGCTTGTATTTTGATTTTACTCTGGATAATGCATTTGAAGTCAGCTTAGTTCTCTCTGGAAATCAGAAGAGCAAGTAGGAGAGATGGAAAAGGTAGAAAACACTTGGGGTATGATGCTTCTCCATCTTAAAATATATCAATTTTGATGAATGCATTGGAAAAGATACTAGGATTACAAAAAGTATAGAAGGAGGGACAACAAGGTTTATTAGGTATATGGACTTCTCAACAGCAAAGACAAGTGGATTTTGAATGGTAAACCAGTACTGGTTGTTGCCCAAGTTGTTTGTTCTTTTGCTGTAGTCATAATAAATAAGCATAATTCTCTTCAGTATCTCTATACTTTGTGAAATGCAAGTGCAATAGGAAAGTTTAGCCAAATTTCCAACTATCAAAATTTACCTACCTAGCTACATTTAATGAAAATTAAGATACTAGTTTAAATATAGATGTAGCTGGAAAATAGCTGGAAAATTCGTTGTCAGAGAAAGAGAACATAACATAGCAGTGACAACAAATACAAATTCTGTAGTCCTAAAATAGCATAATCTGAGCCAAGTGTTCATCAATAAACTGTTTTTTGTATACCAGTTATATATGTAACTTTTAGAAATCTCACTGGCTTTTAATCATGTACATAAAGTATAAAGAAATTATTTTTTCATGGTGAGAATTGCATAAGGATATATATATGTATATATAAATCCTTATATATTATCCTTATATATCCTTATATATATCAATAGATTTTCAAACTATTCATAAAAGGATTTTTTCTCCTATAATCGCTTTCACTGTGAACATTGTATTTAGTTTTAACTTTCTGCCTTTTGAAGTAGAATGTTATAAATAAGCTTATGATAAACCCACTCTTCCCATTAAATATTGTGTTTTACATGCGTAATGTTTCTCAGTTGAATATTTCACTTGAATTCCCGTGGCACATATAATTGCTGTAATGCACTTAGATATATTTTGCCTTTTTTAACAAGAAATGTGTAGCAGTAGCATTTCCCCTCACTTTTTAGGTGCCAGTCTGACATACATCTTTGGGGAGTACCTTTGCCTTCTAGAGTAAGACGTTTTAAACTTAGGAATGAGAAGAAGCCCAGACTATAACTAGCACTGTTGGATTTGTTTTGATTTGAAAAAACACAACATTTGTAGAGAAAAAGAATAATTTTTATTTATCAGTTTATATAATCTGTCTTTTATCTGTCTCTGCAAACTTTTTAAAATTTTTGTAGTTTGTGTTTGACCCTAAATTACTACTAAACCCTTTGGTATCTGATTGTATGTTTTTTTATATTACTGTAATTGAGGAAGATGAATCAATAATAAATGTTCATTGTTTTTAGTGCAATAATGGAGATTTAAGGTAGGATTTTTTGGTTTTTAGTAAACTTTTGTTCATTCAGTGGTGTCATCTTCAGTTCTCTTTCACTTTTTCCTTGTCTTTTGAAGTCCTCTGCTTTTTCTGATCAAAGTGAAACTACTGCTGATTATTTTAGTCGTTCCAACCACAGGGGAAGCATTGTTTCCGATGCAGATGATGACCAAGTTTTGAATAATGTGAGTGTAATGCTTTTATTTACACTGTGATGAATACAGCAAAACCATGTATTTTCTTTTCATACTCTTAAAGAGTAAATACTGTTAAAGCATTCCAAATTACTTAATTGCAAATTGATTTATAGTGGAGTTGGGGCTTGTTTTCGTATAAAAATGTACTGAGTAAATTTTTTAAAAGCATGCTGCTTTATTTTAAAGGAGATTTTGCCTGTTGCTAGAAGCATGTGACAAGTGTAACACTTCACATTTTTGTGTGTGTGCAATAAGCTTAACAATCTTTTAAAGACTCAAATATTTTACGTTTTTTTCTTGTGCCTTTGTGTACTTTTGGAATACTATTACTTTTTTTAATGACCCAAATACTTAGAACTGTGCCCACGTTAGTGAATTTTAGTGTTCCTTCATCCCATATGAGATTTTGTCAGAATCTATTACTGAAGCACTCCTTGCTGGCTATGCACTTGTACAGAATCCCATGTCAATCAACAGATCATGTTACAGAAGAATTACCATGATGGTTTTCCTGTGCAGCTCCTTTTAGGCTGAACATCGTTTATACCAAACTTAGCCACCTTCTCTTTCTTGCTGCTGTAACTTCTAAAAATTCTTGTTACTTGTAGGCAAAATTTCATGTTTAATAGCATGGAGTAAAACGCAATTTTCTGTTCTTAGGTGTATCTTTTGAAATAGCATTTAGGGTTAGCACATGCAGTAGAGAGGCTGAGAGCACTGTGTTTATTTAGTTGAGCAAAAGGAATGGTATGTGATGATCAGCAGTGTGTAATTGCTTGCTTAGGTGAGAGCCAAAATCTTTGTACCCTTGCAAAGCAGTGCAACAAGGGCTAGCAACCTCACACTGCAGTTTAGGAGTTCAGACAAGTCCAAGAAGCTCCACAAGGATGTTGTTGTTGCAGTCTGTCAAGTCACGTCGGGGCTGCAGAGCCTCTGTGTTCAGGAGTTGGTGAGACTTCGCTAGATCAAACCACAGCTGTTGACTGTGGTTCTGCTTTGAATAGGAGACTGAGAGCTAGAGTACTCTCACAACCACTTTCTGTGACTTTGCATTTAGGTGATATTTTAATACTGTTACAGTGCTGTATAAGTTGTAATAATTTGTGTTATTTATCATCTGTACATTCTAAAATCATGAGAGACTAATTATTTCTCCAGCTTAAACTTTAGCCCTTTTTTCCCCAGAATAAAACTGACCTTCTGAAATTAATGCTCTGCTAAAAGAAATGTGGAGGCTGAGACTGGTAGTTATGCTGCCTTCTCACTTGCTTGTGTTATCATCATTATTTATTATTAGATTTGAGATTTATGTTTTATTTAGGTTAGTCTAAATGTATCCTTCAGATCAATTGGCTTCTTCACATCATTCTGTCATCATACTGGTGACCTCATTGGAGGTGGTGAATTTGTCATGAAGAAGCAATGTTGCTTTTATAGAAACCAAAACAGGAGGAAAAAGAAAAGTCTTGAAAAGTAGTGTTTGTTTCTTCTGTGATTGCAATAGACTTCCAAAACTCTTTCCCCTTGCATAGAGGATGTTCTTTGAGAAGCAGGATATGTGAGATACCATACTAAATATGTGTCTAGTCCCACCTGTTTTGATTCATAGAAATGTAGAAAATGTGGACATCTACAATATAATTTTGCAATAGCAGTTTCCTAAGTGAGAAGGGAATGTGGTAGTTCTTTTGCTTAGTCTTCAGTAGATAAAGTATTAATTGAAATTATTTTGTAGGTTGCTTTTACTTAGTACACTTCAGTTATAGGCTTTTACCTGAACCAGGTTTTTTTTTTGTGATGTAATCACAGGTGACACTAAAGAGATTGAAAGTGCAGATGTGTTTTCTATTAACTAGGGCATTCACACTGCTGTCACTGACTGCCTTAAGTGTACCTGCATGAAGCTTTGCATCTGTTATGCCATCAAGTATTGTAGTGATTACTCTTGAAATCTAAATATTTCTTGAAATATATATTTAAATATATGTGAAATTTAAAATAGTAAAACATGTTTTGTTGCTCAGTACTGGTAATGACATTTTAAAAACTTCAAAGAAAGCTTTCTGGCTTTTTTTCTTTACAAGCAGTCATTTATTTTGCAGTTGAGGTAAAAACTATTTTTTAAGGTAAATATTGTTTTTCCTGTCTTGATCTATGCTAACATCTGGAATTTTTAAAATGGTTTAATTTTTAAATATTTCTCAGTCTCTTTGAAAAAAAGATGCCGATTCGGTAGTTCCTTATTACGAAAGGTAATCATATTCCTTATTCTCTTTCAGCTGGAAGAAAAGAGTGAAAAATCACATTCAGAAATATTTTCAAGGGTAAGAGTTTCTAATTTTAAAATTATTTAAAGTCAGTGTTTATTCACAAATTTGCAAGTGTTGAAGTAGTTCAAAAGGTATGCATTCTGTGTATTTTTTGTCAAGGTTTGCTTGCAAAAATATTTTTAGATATACTTCTTTATTGCCCAGAATTAATGGTTTATGCCTTTTATTTCTTGAGGGAAAAAATTTATTCTTTAGTTTACTTTTGGCCAGTAGTAATTTTCTATACAATTTATTTTTCATGTGAGAAATACCAGGAAAGGCTAAAATTTAGGAGGCTAAGGCTATAAAAATCCATAGGATCAATTCTCATTGTAGGCTCTCTTCTGAATCCCGGATGGCAGAAATTATAATAGTTAGTAATGTTGTAAATGTCTAAAGTATTTTAGCACTATTAGCCGTCTTATGAATCTCATGGACACATGACTCAAAATTCTACTGTTCTGATATACTAAGTCATCAACGAGAAACCAATATTTTACAAAGAAGAAACACAGGTGCTGTAAAATACTCAATGGAAAATACTGCTCGTAAGCTAATATTAAGAAAACCAAGAGAGAAAACCATTCTATGACTTTGAAGAAATGTATTAAGAGTATTATCAAGTATACCAGAAATAACCATATGATTCCTGATACAATGTTTTTCCCTTTTTTAAGCCCTCATCTCGCAATTCAGTAAGTGCAGCTCCTCTGAGTGGCAGCTCATCTAGGAGAGGAAGTGGAGATGCAAGTAGTTTGGTGGATCCTGATGCCTCCCTCAGTGAATTACGGGTGAATTGCATTTTCAGAGAATTTGGAGCTAGTTTAAATAGGAAGATTATTTTTTAATACAGAACATCTGTTATAATAAGAAAATGCTATGAGTATGTAATTTTCTATCATGAAGTATTTTTTTATTTTCTTGGTATTTTATCTTGGTTTGTGTTCGTAATTATGGTTTAAGAGTTTAGCTTATTAAGATAAGACTTTTTTATGTCGAGTTTCAAACAATTCTATCTTATTTGAGATATTTTGGAGTTAGGGTTATAAACAAAACCTTAATTTCCGTCAAGTTGTTGTGGGTTAATTATAATTTCTGGGAATTATTGCAGGCTTTGTCATTTGACAGAAGTGCATGTAAATCTTTTAATGCTTTTTCAACTTTAATTATTTCCCCATACTTCTTATGCAATGGTTCATTCCTATGTCCTACAGGATATCTATGATCTTAAGGACCAGATACATGATGTAGAAGGGAGATACATGCAGGGACTTAAAGAATTAAAGGTATCAGGGCTCCTCCCGAGCATGCATTCTGAATGGGTGTTTTTGCATAATGGAGTTATCACCAGTTTCACTAATATATGTGGCTTCACTAACAAATTTTAAAATTTCTTTAAAGCACGTATCCAACTTTTAATGCATGAAGAGCATCAGCTTAAAATGTACATGAGATTGCATGTTTATTATTTGATTACAGTGAGAAGAGTTAATACTTTTTGATGTTTTTATATATGTAGGTATTTTCTGATAAGATAATGAGGTGTTCACTTTATATTTTTAGAAGTTTGTTAGCAAATAAACAGATATACAGAATAATGACGAGGTATTAAATGGGGAACAAAGAAATGAGGATAATTATGGCAAAGAACTTAAGAATTAGTCTTCCAAGTTTCAGCAAATACTTCATATTATAAAGCAAAACCAAAATACTAATTTTCAAAGATGTCCTGCAATTAATTTGGGCAGGCATATTGTTTGCAGGAGAAAATTAATTTTGTTTTAATTCTTTGCCATTAAAAATAATTTATGCTGGTTTATATTTCCCATTATTTTCTCTAAATCACAGATTGTTTTTTTCAGCATTAGGCTAATGAGTGCTAAGGAAACTTCCTTTCTGGCAGTCCCGCATCCACTGTGGTAGTCACATAACCACTAGCCCAGACTTTCACTGTTGGTAGCAAAACCCCCCAGTAAGTCACCAAGTGAGTCAATGAGTGCTGCACTAGATTGGCTACACACATCATTCTCACACTGTCAGTCAAGTTTTCCTTACAGGCTTGGCCACAGGGTTCCCATAACAGAGTCTCAGACGTCTGATTTTCCTAAGTACTTCAATCATGGCAGAGTCACACAAAACTAGCTTGAGATCAAACTGGGTGCTGCCAAGGAGCCCCAAACCAAGCAATCCATGGGCTTTTGTATCCGCAGTCCATGCACACAGGGGTGTGGGGTCTTCCTGCTGAGCCATTGGCTCTGGTTGTATCTCTGAGTGGCCAGTTTCCTGGCTGGTGCCACAGGTCCCCATGCACCTTGTTGTGCAAAGGGTCAGCGCCTGATCACTGCTCTTGCTGGAAACTCCAGCCATTTCTCCCTACCAAGGTTGGAATCTGCAGTTTGTACTGCAGCAGCACATTGAGCTAACTACCTGTACTAGGTGTAGTCTTCCACAGGAGATTGGTCTGTATTTTGACTCTTTTAAACTAGTAAGTGTGCCTTTCTTTTATACATTTTCACACAATTAACAGTACAGTAAATATAATCATACTTTTCAGTGTTTTGTATTGAAAGGATACAGAATTGAACAAATTATGGGGCTTACAAATATTTTCCAGTTACAAGTATTTGTTCAGTTCTCTTTTCTATTGTCTAATTGTGAATGGTTTCATGTAAAATTAAAGAGAACTTTTCATATGTTTTATATCCATATAGAGACTGAATTAAATGAATGCTTCTTGTATTAGGTCATATAATGGTAATGTATTTATCAGCTTACTTGAATTTCTTCAATTTAACAATATATTAGATGATACAGTAGGGGGAAAATATGCAATACGATCTGTTTAGTGTAGCAAAAATTATTTCCTCTTTGAATATAACTTTACCTTTAAAAGTATCTTTAGACCTGATAGCAATATGTTCAGATGAAGTATGTTTTGGTTTTGGTTTAGTTATATTGCCATATGAATATTAAAAGGACTTAAAAGAGTAGTAGATTACAAGATTATTAGACATTGACATATAATACATAGATCAAGTGTAATGTGAGACTGCTTCATATTTTCAGAATGGATCTAACTCTCACACCTTTATGTGTTTGCCAGCATCTCATTATTACTGTTCTGACTCGTGGTTAATGGATTATTATTTATTGTAATCCATTACAGTTACCAAAGAGCGCAGTGTGCAGTAGTAAGATCTTCATCTTTGCTTGACTTTTAGAATTGAACTGCGTTTTATGTTATTGCTAATACTGAATAATATGTTCCTAGGTTAGTTCACATTCCATAGAGATTCCTTTGGGAACATTTCTTTTTTTAATTAGGAAGATACTGCCTTTTTCTCAACTTGTACTTGATCAGTTTTGTCTTGTGTATGTCATACAAGTGTTACCAGGATATCTGCTTTACACTGTGTTTCAGTGTTGGAGGTTTTGGTTGGTTGGTTGGGTTTTTCCCAGTCTTGGACTAATGGGGATTTGTAGTGTGATTCTGAGCTCTCTGGTTGCCTTTATGCTGCTAAAAGTGTGGGTTTTACCTGGCTACAAATGTACTGGATGTCAGTATAAACAGTAGGATAAACTCTAATGTCGCTAGTTCTGGTTTAGTTAGGTCTTCAAATCTTTTGCTGTCTCAGTTTGATTCAGTTTTGTTGCTTCTTTATATATTTCTTTGCATCAGCTGGAAAGGAATTCTGTTTCTTTCCTCAGAATTTTTCTTTCGTGCTGTTAACAGTGCACTCTCTTGATGTCTGTTGGCTTGAATCATCTTGTTCTAGCTGAGCAAGCTGATTTTTATAGCACTTATACTGATAAAGTTGTGGGCGGTATTTCTTCATAGCTTTAGGTTATATGCAGAGCCTTATGTATTTTCATTCCATCCCATTCCCACTGCTTCATCCTTAAAAATCCTACAGCCTTCTTCAAGTGTTTCAGAACTTATTTCAAATCAAACTGGAAGATTTCGTGAAACTGCATGGAATTCTTGAACCATGGGTAATGCTTGAAAAGAAGACAGTTGTAAAGAAGTCTTTGCAATGTTTCAGTTTTTTTAACCCAAGAGAGACTTAGACAGAACTTAGCTTCTCTCTCAGAAACAGTTTTTACTCTTTAGTGTCCAAATCAATCTATTCCTCTTTTGTAACTGCAGATTCACCCTCCCCTGCCATTATTTTTTTAATTAATGACATTCTAATACAATGTTTTAGGCCCCAACTTAGTCTTGTCTTTTAAGGCTGGAGTCCTGGAACACAGTAAGAGGCTGAGACATAGGGCTTTGATAAGTCTTGGAGTAGTGGTTGGCAATATTGTTGCTGTTTTTAACGTGTCTAATAGGAGGCTGTGAAGAGTAGAGGGCAGACCTCTTTGCAAGGGAAATAGGCAACAGACAAAAGTTGACATGTAGGAGCAGAAAATCCAGTTAGAACTCAAGAAAAGAGAGTTTTCACAAGGAAAGTAAACGCTGGTGCAGGTCATCCAGCAAGTTTGACCTTCTGCAGTCTAGATTTCTGGAGATACTTAAAATGGAGATGAGCTGTGAGCAGCCTGCTCTTAGTTGACCCTCCTTAGTTAAGAGATTGGACCAGCTGGCATTCAGAGATCTCTGCCAAACTAAATTACTACATGTAATGTCACCACATTCACAGAAATAATCAAATTGGACTTTTTCCTTAGTTGCATTTTTTTTTGTTAAATTTTATATCTCCCTGTGAAATTACTATGCCATTCATTACAATCCTGATATTTTCCCTTTTTTTACTCTAAACTGGATTATTCTTTGAAAATCTTTAGGTTTGCTGGCTCTAACATTTTGTTTTGCATGTCTTTACAAGATTTATCGTATTTACAGCATCACAAAAAGAAACGTTTTCTCTGGTTTCAATCTTCAGAATTAGTTGCATGCACTTATGTTTATGTTTTTTCGTTTTTTTTCTTATCCTGAGTCATCTTTGCTGTTTGCTACTACTTCCTGGATGATAATGTTACTTGTCTGATATTTTCACAACTTACACTGTTTTGTCTCTTCTGATCTGTAATTACTTTTTCTGGGGTTTCAAAAAACTGTATTTCTCCAGCAGAAAATTCCAGAATTCAGTGAAATAAATACATGTAATTATGATAAAATTATGAAAGGTAAAATACATACTCTAAGGACAGCTTTCCCAAACTGGAGATTTACAATGTGGAATAGCATGTGGAATAGCATGTGGAATAGTGTTTGGGGATAGGGATTTTTTTTTCAGTTTCTTATAGCAGAATATTGAACTGTGACTTGATATTTCTAAAGAGAGGACATGACTATATAATTCCAAAACAAAAATGATTGCATAGTTTTACTGTTTAACAGATAGCAGTCTTAAGTATTTTCTTAGAAGACTTAGATTGATGCCACCTTCTCTCTTAATATCTTAGTTTTAGTGTTCTGTTTTCTGGAAACCCAAGCTTCATGCCCTTCCTGTGCCAGTGCTTGTACTGTCAAAATACAAATTTTTAAAAATTGAGATAATGCTACTTATGCATTCAAGGAACAAATTACATGAAGTACAAGGAGATTTATAGTAGGGCATAGATCTACTTTGTCCAGGGATTGGCTTAATAGTTCTTTTTCAATTCTAAAATTAGGACTCTGAAAATCAATTTTTATTATTTTTAAATCATAGAATGTTAAGGAGTTGGAATGGACCTTAAAGATCATGTTGTCCCAACCCCTATATAATGCATATTGAAATAAAGGCATGCTTAAAAGTGCCTGGAGTGATAGTTTTCTAAGTATTTAAATGGTTGACATTTGTCACAACTCTGACAAAAAATCTCAAATATAACTAAAAACAGGATAAAATGATAAATGGGGGAGATTTGTCTCAGAGGCTATATAGCAAGGCATGTACACCTTTAGGTAAAGAACCAAGTATATGAATCTTTACATGCTTTAAAAAAAAAAATAGTAGTAAACCAAAGATAAAATATCTGTTTAAATAGCGAAACCTTTTTACTGGAATAATGTGGCTATCTTAAAATTTTGAATCTAAGGTCTTGGGGCACTACTTAAATAGTGAGCATTAAGTTAAAGCTACTCTTGGAATTATTTTTGTGATCTCTTTTACTGATTTAATTGTCCATGTTCTCTCTGTTAGATTTGTTGCCTCATTCTGAACTGTTTTCTCATGCATGCCATGAGAACAATGACATTACTACTAGATACGTGGTATTCACTAGAATGTGAAGCTGTGATATTACTGCTGTGTCCCTGTGAGTTTCTGTGAATGTGGCAGAGTAGAAAATGCAAGTGAAATATTATCTTGTATTTTTCATGCTTTTGTAATGATAACTTTTCATTGTTGTGTATGACCGAAGTTGAATAATGGAACTAAACTGTTACTTGGTATCTCTAAAGAATATATTTCAGAAACAAAAATGCCTACATAATTTTAATGTCTAACATCTCATACTTTAACATTACGGTGATATTTTAACATTATAACAATGCATCAAAAAGTTAGACTAATGTAAGATTTTCTGCTATCTGTAGGATTCACTAGCTGAAGTTGAAGAGAAGTACAAGAAAGCTATGGTTTCCAATGCTCAACTAGACAACGAGAAAAACAACTTGATTTACCAAGTGGATACTTTAAAGGATGTTATTGAGGAGAAAGAAGAACAGATAGCAGAGTTCTATAGGGAGAATGAAGAGAAGTCAAAGGTATTTTTTTTCTAATTATAAAGTACAGAAATATGGACTCCTTAGTAAGAACAGTTGAAAACATTCAAAGTAGCTTTACTTGTTAGTATTGGGCTTAAGTCTTTATGGCATTTTTTTTCTTCCTACAGTTTATTAAATAAAATCTTCTGTGTAGTAAGTGTCTGGACAACTTATTTAGACCACTTCAGTGATTCAGTGGGTTTTTTTAACTGCTTGGTAGGTATAATTTCTCAAATCCTTGCAGTAATTTCTTACACAACTCCAAATAATTATAAATTATTTATTTAATACAGGAATTGGAAAGACAGAAACACACCTGCAGTATTCTGCAACATAAGCTGGATGAACTTAAAGAGGGCCTTCGACAGAGAGATGAATTGATAGAGGTATGCTCATACGAGTGTAGGATAGAACCTGTGCAAATAAATATGGTGTGAGATTTGAATGGGAATCATACACAGAACAGGATTAAATACTACCTTGCACTTTGAAGAAATAATTTATCTTGTCTTAGTAGGTAGAATTTAAGCTATTGATCCTCCTAAATTTATGAAGCTGAGAATGTCTCTGCAAGGTTTTCAAATGTATTACATCTTGCAAAACCTTTAATTCCTGTGAGAATTGTGGTTCTCTCATGAATGTTCGTAGTATCTTTTCTTAGTTGTGAGGGCAGAACTAATATTTATGTGGCCAAAACAATTTTCCATAGTTAAAAGTTCTGATGCATGGATAATACCAAATGTTATTCTTTGCCTTTCCCAGAAATTTCCATTTCAGTTATTTCAGATTTTTATGAGTATCAACAATCAAAGTTTGCCATACTCAATATTTGTTTGCTTACCAGTCAAGCATGATACACAGCAACACTGGTCAACATGTTACTGGGCCATAGCTATGTTGCTGGGTGTTCAGTGTGCTCTTTTTCCCTCTCACCCGGTTCTTTTTCCTCTTTTCCCTTTTGTTTCTGGAAACAAACCCACCCACCCTGAAATCCAGAGCTATTATCAGTATTCATTTTTAAATGGTCCACAAAGAAATATGTATATGTATGTATATTGTCAGCAGTATGTGGGTGTCCATTTCCCAATGATTTTAGTTGGAAATTGTAGTTCAATTATTACATTATTTTCCCACTGTCTCTTCATTGCAGTAAAAATTTATTAGCTTTAAGTGTATAGGCTAAAGTCTCCTACTGTCATTTTCAAAAGCTGTGTGATAGTTCATTGATCCTTTATTTCTTCACTGTATTCTTGTGCTCTCTAGGTGGTAGTACTGTAACTCAAAATGGTTTCTGAAAAGTCCCAGTTCTGTTTTGGAAGTATTATGCTTCATGAACTGGAGTTGATATGACTTACTAGCAGAAGAAAAGGATTAAGATTATCCTAAGTATCAGCATTTTGAGTTAGCATGAATGCTGACAAGTAAAAAACCCTAAAAAATTATGCTGTGGCTCTGTTGCTTGTTCTAAGTTATCTTTGACTTTGCTGAGAATTTAAGAACAACTTTGCATGTTCTTTTTTGGGGTTGTGGTGGGGTTTAAGTATATGAACAAAGAATATACAGGAGATTTTTCTGGAGTGTTTACTTTGGTAGAATGTAGCATGTGTCAAATAGTCACAAATACATCCAGTTCCTTTGAGGATTTCACCCAGTATTTACCACTTACTGTGTCTTCTCCCCATCTATTAACACTAACAGAAAATCTAGCTGAAGCCATGTAGCTTTTTGCAGAAAGACATTGTCTTCCATTCCCAGATGTAAAATCGAGTTCACTCCTTAAGAGGGGACAAAAATTGTCTCTAGCCCTTAAAATTCTTATGTCATCTTCATAGCTAAGCATTTAATTATGTTTGGAGGTGAAGCAGCAAAATGCAGTGATAGTCAGCTAAAAAGCAGGACTACACTTGATATGTATTCATATAGTATCAGAAAGCAGTCAGCAGTTGTCTTTTGCTTCCTGGATGTTTGATTCAAACTCCCTTCTTTATACTTTGAAGAAGATTATTTTATTTTGTAAAAAATTAATAAAACCAATTGTTAACATTAATACTCACTTCCAAAGGGGACTTGAAGGACTTCAAGTATCTGGAAAGTACAGCAGAGTAATTGTTTCTATTCATAGACTGCAGTGGGAACAGTCATTAAAGAAAAGTAACTCTAGCTGCATTAAGTTTTCCCAACATCATTGATTGAATAGAATTAAATACCAATCTCTTGCATGAATTAATGAGAAATATATTACATTACTGTTTCTGTAACTTCATGCTCATAAACTCTTTGGTTGACTTTTATTACTTAGTTTCCTTTATGTGTTTTAATGTTTGGGATTTTTTTTTCTATTTCCTTACTTCTCTTTCCTCTTTTATTCTTCCCTCATCCTATTTACCACAGGCGAATCAACGTATGCAGGAGAATATAGACTCCATAACCAAAGAAGTGTTTGATCTCCAGGAGACAATTAATTGGAAAGATAAAAAAATAGGGGTATGACTCAAATATGGGAGGAAAGCTATTTCTTTAAATTTAGAAGTAGACGGATGTCCTCTACACCCCAAGGAATTCTGTGTACTCCAAAGAAATTAAGGCCACTCCCAACTTAAATGAATAAAATGTTTTGCAGTCTTTCTCTTCTTCAGAAAATGAGCCACACTTTATCTTTACTTGCATAATGATAAGTAGTACTAATTAAATCTGTAACATGAACTGTTACACGTACAATTTTACAGTTTTCTGCAAAATTTTTGATGGCATGCCTAGTGGTAAAAAATATGATCTTGAATTGACTTCTGCAACCAACTTGCGCATTCCTGTATTGCACTTCTGATCCTTGGAGAATTGGTTAGCTTGGATGCAAGACTGAACCAAGCTGGTTTTGTGATATGACACATGAAACACTTTGGGTATTGAGAGTTGTAATTGTTACAGTGGTTGTAGGTGACCTTTTGAGGAGCTTCCATAAGGTTCCTGTATAGGAAGGAAGGTATAGGTACAGAAAGAACTGTGCTAATACTATGTAGCTAATATAGATCAGGCAGGGTTTGTCAGCTTTGCTTCTGGGCAGGCTGAAGTCGTAGAACTGAGTCAGGCTGACCATTGGTGATCACTACATGTCTCTGAACTTGTGGGTGTTCTGGGACACAAGTAGATTGCTTGGTGGTAATAGGAAGTTAATTGGAAAGTCTTCAAAAAGGAATTGTATGCCTCTTGACAGCTCAGGGGTCATTTCTCTCTACCTGAATTTTACACCATATTTCAGTATATGCAGATTTCTTTGAAAATTGTTTTATTTGCTGGAGTTCAAGTCACCTTGAAAAGTTGCCTTTTAAGTGGTGGTGGCCAGTTCAAAAACTATGCTGTCTTACTTTTTTTTCATGCTTCAATCTTTCTCTTCCATCATAAAAAAATTTCAACATTCCAAAGTTTTCTGAACATTCTTCTGAAAGCTTTTTATCTTTAGTTTACCCCATCCTTTCCATACTTACTTCTCACATTTGTATATTGGACTGTCTCAAATTGTGCAATATTTTTGTGCTCTTTCAAATACATTGCCAGAATTAGTACAAGTATATCCCATATTCAAATATACCTACCAGCCAGAATGACAAGAAAGATAGATACATTTTCCTTAACTAAAATTGCCCTGCCAGTTTGTGTTCTTGTAAACACCATAACTGGTTATTTTTCTGGTTAGTTTTTAAAAAAATTCTCAGAATTGAACTCTCTTAGATAAGAAAATTAAAAATGCTGTTTTCTTTCTCATATCTATAAATATTTGCATACTTTTCTTAGCTCACAGTTTTTGAGCCTTTCTCCCTCCTACTGCTAATTTTTACTCTATTCCAGCTTTAGAAGTCTCTGTGAAGCTTCACAATGTAGTTTATAACTAAAATTGTAACTGAATTTTACAATGTATATATGACATTTTAGTTGTTTCAGAAAAAGAAAGGGAGGCAAACAGAGCAAAAATAGCACAAATTTGTTTTACAACTGCCTACTTATGTTGTCCTATTTTTAGAGCGCTTGAAATTTTTTGGTTATATTGATCTTAAATTAGATCAATTTGAGGACACTGAGTTAATGTTGGGTTATATTCCTAAAATATACAGTTACTCTACTATTTAGTGCCTCCAAATTTCCATTTAGTAATGGCAACTCTGAGTTTGGCATAAAAGTTATGAAGGTTTTTGGAATATTTAGAAAATAGGATCCCAAACATCTTTGCATTCTGCATATGATCAGATTTTGCTTATAGAAGTATGGTAAAACCTGTCTGCAGAACGTTGTTGTCCTGATTTCTGTTTTCTGCCCCAAGAGAAGGATTGCAGAAGTAGATTTTGTGCAAAATCCATGTCATATTAAATTAAACCCTGAGCATACAAACACTAGAATTTTTACCGGTTTTGAATAATGATTACTTAGATCTACATAGGTAGAAATACATAGTTGTATCAGTTTCACTTCCCCATGAGAATTTCCTGATTTCCAAGACTTGTGTTATTAGGGGGTAAGGATATAAAACATGTTTGGGGAAGGTCAGCATCGTCACAAGACACTGTCAAGTACACGCAATCTGTGTCTGTGATTCTGGGCCACTGTGTCCATTCTCTCAAGTGTTGAGCTTACTTCCCCTTCCATCTCTTCCACTGTTCTTCAAAAATTAAAAAGATGTATGTGTGTTTTAAGTAGAGCACAAAATTATTTAATATTAAGATTCTTCATGCTATTTATAATGTAGCTAGAGATCTAGTGTGTGCTAGGAAATAAAAGGACATCTTACAAATTTCTAAATTAAGATGTTACTGTTTTCACACATGTTGTATTGCCTTTATTTTAAATGTTACATTTACATATGAATAAATTAAGTCCAACAGCACTTGTCAAAATTTTCTGTTGGAACTGAGTAATGCTTTAAAATACTGCTCTAGTATACAGATTCTAGATGATTATTAAAATTCAGCATACTGCAATTACGTGAGGCAAGTACAGTACGAATGTATACACCTTCATTTCTTTCATAGTATCAGTCTGTTCCTACACATTCCTGCATAGCATAAGGTTTAGTTGGATCGTTTTCTTGTCTAAAATGTGCGTATACTTTTGCACTTCCTGTATGGTGAGGATTATTTTTAATGCATGCAGTATTGTATGCTGTCCAATCAAGTAAAAGTATCCAACTAACTGCTGGGAAACCTCTCCAGCATAGCTTGGCAAACCTATCTGTACCCATATTGCACTTCTAGCTGCAGTACTTTTTTGTGCTAAAATAGTGCTACTAGTGTTTGCTGCTTTTTTTCCCCTCTAAAACTGATTGCTTTGGGTTTAGTAAATGGTGTTGTAACCCTTAAGCAACTAGTAAATAAACTAGTATTTGTGGGTGGATACATTCAAGGTCTTCCATGATGTGTGATTTCTACTTCTGTACTTTATAAAAGGCAGAGAAATTAGTTCAATAGATGTAGTGTTTCAGGACCCTTGCCATTTTAGTTTCAGCAAATTTTATTTCTTGCTGCAGAGTGCCTGTATGAAGAAGAATCACTTACTCTTTTGGTACTCAATTTAGTTTATCAAAATTTACCAAAAAATAGAATTCACTAAATGAATAAACTCTCAAAAAATCTAAGACTTGTCTGGAAAAAAAAGTCATGACAAATGCAGCATGAAGTTAGATATGCAACTTGTAGAAGGCAGTTATCAGAGATATATGTTACTACATATTTAAAAAGCGCTTTTAATTTCTTTACTTATATTGAGCTATTTGTATTTACTTGTAGAAAATCTTTCTGCTGTCTGTCATATGCTTTTTCTCTGTGCCATTCTTTTTCTTGCTATCTGCCTGAGCCCAGGCCCTAGAAAGACAGAAAGATTACTTTGACTGCATTAAGAATGAGCGAGATGAGCTCAGAGAGGAGTTGGCTGACCTGAAGGAAACAATGAAGAGAGGACAGGTATGTTGGTAGTAGTTACTTTACAGTAACAAATCCAGGAATGGGGCATGAAATCAAGGTCAGTAAAAAGGAGGAAGAATGGTTACTATTCTTGTGCAGTCTGAAAACCTGACCTTAGGGTAGGATAAATGGTCCATATTATTGTAACTGTTTCAATGAACTTGAAAAGCTCTTAAAAACTTAACTGTTGATTTATATTATAGCACTTCTGTTGTATGACTAGTTTATTTTTTGTTTTGCATTTTTAGAAACATGGATTAGTTATAATTCCAGATGGCACACCAAATGGTGATATAAACCATGAATCAGTGGTTGGTACAATAACAGTTGTATCACAGGAAGCTGCTCAGGTTTTGGAATCTGCAGGAGAAGGACCACTAGGTAAAAATATCCTAGCATACTTTATACAGTTTTTGAGGGCTTTGTTTCCTCTCATTCACAGTGGATGTGACTTAGAGTTGCAGATGCAAGCACCTGTGATGCTTCTGGAATATATGCTTACACAATTTCAGGATTTATTTTAATTTTTGTTTGTTCTGAGTAAAAAGACAGATGTATCTTTTGAGTAAGAAAAGATAATATGTGCTTAGATGTTTGAAACTGATTAGTTCTCTTGGTCCAGTTCCTCTTGTAATACTGTCGGAAAACGTCTTGCTTAAGTGTCATCTTTTGGATTAGTATGTTTTCCATTATGTTTCATGAAAATAATTCTTTAGAAGTATACATAATCAATGAAAGAACATCAAGTGCAGTCTTCCATCACATTCACTAGAAAAAGAAGTTTTAAAAACGTTCAAAAAACGACAGGGACAACAGAGACGCTAATTGGGGGTTTCAGGGTTAAGTTACTTTAACTTGCTTTTTATCCTTAGGTTAAGCAAGTTATTGTATGCAAGGTCAATCCACTGAAAAACTCTGTTAACATGTAGAAAATAATCTCTATATGATTGAATTATACTTGTACATAATATATAGTAGCTACATATTTTTGTATTGACAGAAATTGGACTTGATCCATATTTCTGCTATGGCCCTCTCACAGGGGAATACAAATGTCATTATGCTTCATTTCTGTTAAAGTTACAATTTCTAAGGGAGGTGCTCTAGTCTTACCACAGTGTTGCTTGATAGACTGTTTTGTAGCCATTACTGATGTTTTGACTAAGTAGAGATATTGCTGCATTCATATGAGTCCCTTTCTAGGTACTTTTTTTGTCATTTGGGAACCCTTTTTGCAAACTTCATAAATATATGGGGAAGCTTAGTGGCTTCCCTGAAGACCCAACAAGCTTCAAATAAGACAGGGAAAAGAATACACAATCAGAAGAAACTTTTATTGGACATGGCTGTTCTAGATATTGGGACAAAACTGTTTTAGTGTTTAAAAAAATCATCAGTTGTTAATTTGCTTTAAAGATTTACTAACCTCTGAGGTCCCGCTTTTACAATTGTTATACTAATAAACAGTGTGAATGAAGTATTTTTCCCTTTTTTTCTGCTATTAACTGAAGGTTGTGGTGTTATTACTGAGATATCAAAGTTTTGTGGTCCCAGTGCTCTTAGCTTTGGTGAGCATTTTATTTGGAATGGAACAAAAAGTTATGAAAAACATATTCTTAGTTACAGATTTCTCTGATTTTTAATTGGGTTCTTTGGTTTTAGATATCAGGCTACGAAAACTGGCTGGAGAAAAGGAGGAATTACTGTCCCAGGTAAAATAAGTTATTCATTTCAGAAGTAGACCTTTGTGTGTAATTTTGCAGACTATTTTTACATATATAAGTAATAAACAAATGTTAAGCACAAAGGTGCTTAATCAGATACATAAGCACTAAAGCAAAATAAAATACTCAAGTTTTTACCTCACAGACTACCAGGAATTAGCAGTTCCTCTTGCTAGTGTCCTTATCCATGGGACTTTGATCTTGATTGGTAAAGAAACCTCATTTCACTAACTGGTTAACTGAAATTCTAACTTGTTTCTGACTTTATGATTAGGGCATATCCTTAAAGCTCTTTCTTTTGTTTTGTCTTATGCAGAAATATTAAAGTCAGTAAAATTACACTCTCATAAGCCTAAGTGGCCTTTTCTGTAAAATTTCTGTAAAATTCTGTAAAATAGTGATACTATTTCATTGATAATTTCAGTAACTCAGAGAGAAAATTAATATTATTAAAATAATTGTGTTTAAATACAGCTCTGTTTTGAGAAGAAAGGACTCAAGCAAACATATAGCCATTGAGCAGTTGTTAAGAATACTACAGTTTTTGTCCTTTTAGTTGAAGACATTGCAGATTTAAACCGTTGCTGTCAACATTTGGGTTTGCTGTGAATGAACCTTAATTATAGTATAGATACTTTGTTGGACTGCCAATAAATTATAGTATTAAATATATATGCACTATAATATAAATGCACTATACATATAAATATGTATGCACTTATTTATCACTGTATAATTTAAAAATCACTGATCATATATTTGATTTGTATCATGAATGGGGGTTTTGCAAGTTAACTCACATACTGCTAATCTGTAGAACAATATTTTTACAAGAGTGTCCAAAAAGTAGCTCCTACTTCTTTCATAATGTCCATACACAGGGCATATAGCTGAGAAATCTATGTTCCCTGACTACTGGAAAAACTGAAAGACAGCTGCTGTAGCATGAAATGGAGCTATTAAAGACTAATGTGCACTACAGACTTGCCTAAGACCATTGTCTCTAGGTGGAGTCCATGAGAGAGGACCCCCTAAAAGAGCCATGGATTATTGTCTGTAAACTCACTAGGATAGTGTTCAATATCTTTGTGTGTGTTTGGAGTGGGAAAGATATGCAGTAGAAGAAATCCATA
This sequence comes from Irena cyanogastra, assembly GCA_013397155.1. Lineage (NCBI taxonomy): Eukaryota > Metazoa > Chordata > Aves > Passeriformes > Irenidae > Irena > Irena cyanogastra. The sequence continues at coordinate 250,420 of VWZV01015691.1, read as the reverse complement.
AACGAAATTTAATGCCATCTCCTCTTCAGGAAAGTGATCTGTGTTAGTTACTAGGTGCTCCTAGTTAGTTACTAGGTGTAGATATCCTTGCAGTACTGACCAAACTGGTGGGCTTGGGTTGTGCATTGACATGCAGAGGGCACTCGCCCAGTGATGGGGATGGTGGCCTACAGCCACAGACCTCAGGGACTGACTCCCCTGCATTGCTCTGCTATTCTTGTTTACAGAACCTTCACAGCTAGTGGCATCTCAGGACTACTCTGCCTTTTTACCATTGAACATTTAGATACACAACTACTGAACTTCTGGGAGTCTCTTTTTTTATAAAGAAACACTTCTTTTTTCAGGTTAGAAAACTGAAGATGCAGTTAGAAGAAGAACGACAGAAATACTCTAAAAGCGATGGCATGAATCCAGATATAATAGGCTTGGAGAATGGCTCTGACTTGCAACTAATTGAAATGCAAAGTAGGTATATGGTTACTGTTCAAAGTTACTGCTCTTGCAGAGAGGACTTCCAACTCCTCTTGTGCAGTAGTAGTATTGTGTGTCACTGTATCGTTGAGCAGATAGGTTTTTGTTGGTGTATGTCCTTGCATGGAATTCTCTCTGCAGAGTAGCTTAAAAATCGGACTCTTTCAGTGTTGAAGAACAACATTCTGGGAAGTTATTTTTCACTTGATAACCTTGCCTAGAATAGGTACCACTACTTGGATACAATTTTTAGACACTAGATTTTCAGCTAAGGATTTTAAAAATGAGATGATTTTCTTTGATTTTTGATATAGAAACCTAATCTACAAGACTATTGTCCTGGAGCAAAACATGAAAATTTACTTAATATTTAGTGTTGCTTCATAGAAGCATAAGATGCTTTTCATTTCAAGCAAGCTATTCAGCTGGGAACTTGTTTGACAGACTGTCATTTAATATGCTTGTGTTAATGAAAATGAACAAAGCACTGGCAATGTAAGAGCTCAAATGCAACACCAAAGTAATTTGCAAAGCTCCTTAGAGTTTGTCAGTCAGGTTCAAGCCTTGTGCTCCTTATTCAAATATTATTACAGATGTCTAAGCTGAATGCTGCTGGTATATGTTTATTGTGGTCTGGCATTTTGCAGTGTGTGTTGATTATTATGTAGATTCTGTTCTCTAAGGAATTAGTTTGCTGATCTAAATGTGTTTTTAAAGGTGTGTATCTCATTGGTGCACCTGAGATTTATTGCACACTTTATAGAGACAGTAGTTGTGTTCTCTAAATAAAAGAAAATTATTTCCTTTCCATACTCTTGTAGATTGCTGAAAGAACATTTATCTCTTTGTGATCCTGGGTATGGACTTCTCAATAAAATGGTCTTTTTAAAGAATTTTAATTAAAAGGGAAACTGCTACTTTAGAGAGTTGCTTTGACTAACATATTCATGTCAATTTTTGTCTAGGAGATGCCAACAGACAAATTAGTGAATACAAATTTAAGCTTTCAAAAGCTGAACAAGATATAACTACTTTGGAACAAAATGTAAGTGTCTTTCTTCATGTTTGTTATTACACTGCACACTTTTGCAATACTTTTCCAACAAAAACTATGAAAGCATATTTCATAATTTGATTTATTGTTTGATATTTGTATCAGTTTGCGTAGAATGACACCACATTTTTTCACATTTCCTGCAATTAAATACCTGTGCACAGCCTAACCATAAGAGAAAATCAGCTGAGGTGTTATTGACTTAAAAAGTGCGACTGTTTTCATAGATGTATAACTCTCAACTTTAGAGAGTAAATTTTGTACCTTCCACAGTACAACTTTCTTACAAGTAATTAAGTTACATAAATTGATTTTCTTGAACTAGTAGCTTCAGTTCTTCTTTATAATCTGCCATACTTTTTTATTCTAGGAACTTAATTACAGTTTGTTACCTAAAAAATTAAATCAAAGATTGTAATGTAAATCACAGATGCATATCTTTTCCCTTTTGCACAGATTCTAGTAGCCTATCGTGGATTAAGGGGTAGCGGGGAGCTGTACATAGAACAATCAAGCCAGTGGGTTTTAACACCTGCAGGTTGCAATCAGGATTTGTCTCAAGTCCTCCCCTTACTGCTGAACTCTGTGCTTGGGCTCAAGACCTCTTTCATCATATCCTGATAACAGTTCACAGTCTGCTTTCTACTTTGCACCTTTTCATACAGTTTCTTCTTTTCAACTTTCCACTTTCATTTTTAATCCCATGTGTTTCCCAATTCTTGATATTTTGTATTCCGACTCTTCTCTCTCTGCTTAGTTTTTTAACCTTCTGTGTCTTCTCAGCTGTGTCCTTGGAAGAACAGCTGGTGGCAGGTGAACTCTAGGTGGAACACCTGAGTATGTTCCTTTTGTCTTGTTTGGGTTTACAGATTGGACGACTTGAGGGACAGGTTGCAAGGTATAAAAATGCAGCAGAAAATGCAGAAAAAGTAGAAGATGAACTCAAAGCTGAAAAAAGGAAGCTTCAGCGAGAGGTAACTGATTTGGTTTCCTTTCCAACTGTATGTTCCTTTCTGTCTTGAGCTGCTCTATCTTTTGCCTCCAAGCTCTAATTTTTTGTAATCTTCAATTACATTTTTTGATTGTTTTTTAAGATGACCTTCAAGTCTCAATATGACATTCAGAAGATATCTAGCACATTAAAGTAATGCTAAATACGATTCAATGCTGTACTTCCTTGAAAGAAAGCATCGAAATGGTATTTTTTTTCTAAATGTGATAGCTTGTAGTATTTTAAAGTAATCCTTCTACAAAAAATTGCTAGAGAGATAAATGGTCCCTATGTCAAGTGGCAGCCTGGGAATTTTCCAACTTGCACCTCACAGGATTCTGGGAAGAAGCTGTATTTAACTGAGCTGTTGATCATTCTTGCTTAAGAGGTGCTGCATTACTAGCATGATGCCTGCTACCTGTGATGGGAATACGTGTCTGTATGCAAGTAATAATGGTGGAGAGTACTTTACCTTGTTCTAGGTAAATTGCTTGAATGTAATGGGAGGTTGCAGGCACCTAGTTCTTCTGGAATGAATACACTTCATATTTCAGTTGCTTCACAATTTTTTAAACAGTTTAATTCTATTTCATCTGCCTGCAATAATGACAGTTGTATCTTAATTCTGTGGCACTCTTATGAAACGTAATACTTTTATTCCTCTTATCAAGCTTGAGAACAGCACAAAGTCCAAATAAACTAAAGTGATCATAGCTTTTTTTCATTTTATAGTTAAGAACAGCACTGGATAAGATAGAAGAAATGGAGATGACCAATAGCCATTTAATGAAAAGGCTGGAGAAGATGAAGGCAAATAGGACTGCGCTTTTATCTCAACAGTGAAATTGAAATTGAAAATACAGTGCACTGCTCCTTGAGTAACTAGTCCCTAGCTTGTTTATAAATACAGACTTTCAGTGGCACAAACTATTTGAACGCTGAGCTGTTCACTGGTGGTTTAGTTTCATAATTAAATGACATACTTTTTGTAATTTATGAGAGAATTAAATGTAATTTGAATTCCCAGGTGAATGACAGCAATTTTTCAGTAATGTTTGATTCTAGAGTCAAAGATGGAGCACAATGCTGTATGTTTTTACAACTGTGGAATCAAGTTTACTCACAATCTCTTTTGGCTGCTTTAATGATGCTTGATGCTCAGACAGCTGCATGAATTCAAGACACTGTATTATGAAACTAACGTATACTTGCCTAAGACATCACACAACACAAGTGCCTTTTATCTGGTGCAGTTTAGTCTTCATTGTTGAAATAACCTTTGAAACCAGAAAGCATTTTATTTTAAGATACATTTGGGGTATTCCCTAAACTTTATACATTTTGAAAATACATTTTTAAAAATATTTAAATTTATAAGAAAAATAGGGACTGTATATAAAGATCGGCTTCTTTTGCATGGGCACATCTGACTTCTATGTAATTTTGTCAAATACTAGCCTCTGATACTCTTAGCATTAAGAGTACAGATTTAAAAACTGAAGTTGTAGACCATCAAATTGTGTCATCTGCTTAAGTGTGAATTGAAATTTTATGGGGGGAAGAAGGGGGTGAGAAATGTGGCTAAGGAGTTTATTAAATAGACACTTTACTGACCAAAACTGGATGTTTTGTCTTTTCTTTTGAATATGGAGATGCTAACAGGACAGAGCAAAATCTGTATAATAGTAAAATCTGATCTTCGTATTCTTAACAAGTATCTTTCTGCCTTTGAAAGAGTGAGTTTGCATTTTTTTTTCTTAACCTAGTCTGCTACTGTTTGACAGTACTGCCATGGAGCAGAGGAGCTGGAACAAGGAAGAAAGTATTTCCTGGAATGATGTGGTTTTTTGTCTGTAGCATACTTCCTGTAGACAGTGAATAGCATTAAGAACTTTGACTCTTTGAGCTGGCTCATCACAAGCAGTACATCAGTAGCACCTGCAGTGGCAATTATGAAGTGTTTGAAGTGGCACTGCCTCTGTGTTGAACTTTTCTTGAGGCCAGCAGGAACCTTGGTCTGAGAGGAATCATTCTTTTGGACTTGCAGCAGGTGTTTTCCTTTGAAATTGCTACTCTTCTGGGAGGATTTTTCAAAGCAAGGCAGGTTTCAGGACCTTTGCAATCCCAAGAGTTATTACCTCTGCTTGACCAGAGCTATTTTCAGAGAACAGCCATCTTGACAATGCAAAACTAAAGCTTTCTGTCTCTGGATGTCTCCTGGACTTGGAAAATAAAATTCCTTCTCTGTTGACATACATTGTAAGTAGCAGGTCTACTTAGGCCTGTTTATTAAATAGGAGACAATTACACTTCGGTGGTAGCATAGATCATTGTCTGTGCTGTTAACTCTTTGGTTTTTGTTGTGTGCATATTCAGTAGAAACTCTTAACTCTTGATTAGTTCTTAAAGTAGGCATTCTGAAGATAAACAGATACTTTGGAGATTTTCAGTGTGTACAAAACTCTGCTAAAACCTTATTTGGCATGTGGTAGGAGACCTTTCTTTTCATTCACTTCCTCTAAACCACCCCATTGAAGCTGGATATTTTATGGCACAGGGAAAACTGCAGCTTCAATATTAAATCTTGAGAGTCAGCTAGAGGTAAAGCATCGGTACATTCTTTCTTAACATCAAGATTTCTAGTAGTTTTTTTAAAGAAAAGTTGTTAACAGTTCTGTTAGCATGGGCATATTAATTGAAGAGAGTCCCAAGTTCTTGCTACCAGAAAATTAAAACAAATTCAACGAAATATCTGTAAGGAGATTCCCAATGAGAGGTACTAGGGAAAGCAGTAAGAAGAGAGAAAAAAAAAAGGCATTATTATTTTGTCTTGATACAGTATAGGCATGAAAAAAAATTGTAAGTAATTATGAGTGACAATTGGGTAGCAATATGGAAAGCTTTTTAAAATTTATTTTTACCAAAGCACAATTTATTTAATCTGCACTGGAGAACCAGTGTATCTGTGATGAGCAAGTGAATAGAATATGACGGTACCAGTATTGCTGGAGACCACACGTTGCTTGTTGGCTAAATAAAAAACAAGCATTAGGTGTAATTATGGAAAGCTTATGGAAAAAGTTGCTATATTTGGTCAGTTCACCTGGGGTTTGGTTGAGGGAAAAAGGGTAGATTGTGTTTAATTATATTACTCAGGTAATTTTATTGATGGTTGCAAAGAGACAGGGACAATTTTTAGTGGCTCTTGGATGTAGGGTTATACCAAATTACTGCCCACAAAAAGGCATGAGGTTTGTACAAAGTAGGCATAAAGATAACTAACATTGCATAATACCATTTTTTATTGAGGGCATGTTTTTTTAACACCCAGCATGGTTTGTCTTTCCCTCAAGTTTATGGGATTTTGTTTGGTCTGTGGAGGGCTGTTAGGGCTGGGTGAAAGATTTGATGAGTGTGTTATTAGGAGACAGACAGCAGAACCAAAAAGGTATGTGCCTGAGTGGCAGTTCAGGGACACTGAAGTAGCTGCTCCAGTTTGGAACAGCAGGAGCTGTTGTTTCATTTTTTGATGCTTAAAAATAAAAAAAAAAAAAACAAAAACACCTACATTTTTGGTTGCTTAACCCCCATCCAATTCTAATAAAGGCAGTGCATAAGAGACACAAAAAATTATCCTAGAGGAAGGAGATAAAAAGCTTGGAAAAAGATAAATACTCTCTTGATTATAAAAAAAATTATTTTTGACAGCAAATAAACACCCCATCACCACTACCAAACTGATAGGTTCAGTGATGCTGTTTTGTTATGATGAGGCTCTGGCACTTTGGGGAGAGAAACCAGAAAATGGTCAGTTGGAGAAGGTTCCTGTCCAGCCTTCCCCATTTGTAGTGCCTGGCCATGTTAGTGACTGTGCTCAGAACTGCACCTGAACCTGCCAATCAGTTCTCCCTTCTGAAAGAGAACAGGATGGCAGGACTTGTGCCACCTCCTCCAGTTAACCAGGAGATCAGCCTCCTCATTACTGCAAGGGTGAGGGGAAGCATGTGTGCCCGTTGCTGTCTTCTACTACCCACTATGCTACCCATGCTGTGAGGCCAGGTACCCACCTTAAGAGATCTGCTGCTGGAAGAGGGACTGGTCCCAGGTGATGTCCTCATCCGTCTTGAAGGAGGTATACCTGCCAGCGTGGCACTGGCAGTGAATCCATTCTGCAGACAGTCACAGCAGTTCCTGATGCAATCCAGGCACCAGCTAGAATCTTCCTTCAGAAAACAAGTAACAAATGCATGAAAGTAAATTAAAAACAAAAACCTGGAAATACGATGAAAGGTAAAATGTTATCACTGTATCACAGGTCTGAGGAAGACTGAACCATTATTATCTTCAAGGAATAAACCTCCCCACAGGTGGGGAAGAAACTTGCCTTTGCCTTTCGTGGCCCTTCTGCAAGGGCCTGCAAAGCAAACCTGCTGGTGCATGGATTCAGAGCTCCTGCCTCTGCTACCTGCAGGGGTAGAGGTTTTTGTCAGGCTCCCCTCAGCCCATGCCGGAGTGGGTGGTGAAAGCTGTCAGGAAGGCCAGGAACTAGCTCCCCTTACACAACATTCATGCCCTCCCCTACCAAAAAAACCCCCAAACCTGGCAACTGGCTGAAAAATTAAACCTCCAGTGCCCAGCCAGGCTGGACTATGCAATGCCTGGGACCAGGAGCATTCCCCCCCCTCAATAGGTGTAGACACAACCTTGATTTCATCGGGGGTAGACTGTCCTCAAGGAAGGTGCTGCAATCAGAGTCAATTAGCTTTGCCCTGCTGGTAGCCAAGCCAAGGATGGTTGCGCCACAGGATGCCACAGTTGTACTCCAGGTTGCAGGGAGATCATGAAGTCAGGGATCTGCAGTGGGGATGCTTCCCCTTTTCTGGTCCGTGGAAACTTCACTGGACTGCCGTGGCTTCTCAAATACCATGGCGAGTGCTTAGCCACTTCTTCTGCAACTTCCCCCAGGACTAGCAGAAACATATCAGCTGTGATCCCTACTCCGTGCTATGATTGCAGAGAAAGAGTCTGATTTTCTTGGCTTCTTAATGCCATGAGAGGTATAGAGCTGTTTCTTGCTGGATCCTGCTGTGCAGAGGGATGGATCTTTGCCATCTTCTGGAGTGGGTGAATGTCCTGCAGCCAAGAACGGTTGAAAAGGTCTTCCAATGATGGCCTGTGCAAGGGACAAATGGATGACCACCATTTGACAAGATGTTGACACTCTGGGGAGAGAAATCTAAAAGCTGCTGGACAATGGTCCCCTCTTTGAAAGGGTCTGCAGTGCCCAGGCTGTGCCCAAACCTTCCAGTCTCTGTTTTGGAGAACAGGATGGTAGGACATGTGCCAGCTCCTTCAGCTAACCATGGGAAATCAGTCTCCTCCATAGTTGCAAGAATGGGATGCTCATATATATACCACCTGTAATCTCCCAACACTGTTGTTCCTCCTGTGATGCAAAGCCAGTTACCAGCTCAAGACACCCATGGCAGGAAGAAGATAAAGGTCCAGAATAATGTCCTCATCTCTGTTTAAGGGATGGAACCTGCAGACCATGTCATAGAGCAAAATGCCCAGGGACCAGATCATCACTGGATGTCCATGGTAACAGAGGAAGATTATCCTCCCCTCAGGTGGGCTGTTCACCAGCTTTCCTGTGGGATACAGATGGAGGTCATCAGGTGCACACTGCCCTTGCCTGGCGTCCCTGAGGATGCAGGAACTGCACTGGTGGAACACTGTGTGACCTGCTGCCTTCTTACCAGAACTTGACCCTTGTTGACAAGCTTCAGGTTGTAAAAGAAAGTCCCTGATGCCGAAAGACAGCAGAGTGAACCCCAAGAAGGCCCAACCTTATGCAAGGAAAATGCCCATGCAGGTGTAGGGAAAACACTGCCTTTTATCTGCCCCCATCCCTGCATTGGTAACACGACATGATGATCTGCAGATCATCAGCTAAACAGCAAGTTTTATTGTCCTGACCACCTTTTATAGGCAACTCAAAAACTCCCGGTGCTATACAGTCATTGGTCTGATCTCTATGCCCCACAGACTCTCAACCAGTCAAATGCTTGTATTTTAGGAGAGTTGGTATTGGTTGGAACCTCTGTCAGTCAGCCCAGAGGCTGGTTTATGGAGCTGAGCTGGATTTCTTACTTTTAACTGGATTAATGCTAACCACAGATCAGCTTGTACTGCAAGAGCTTTTATCTTCCCCCACCCCCTGTATTAGTCAAGAAAAATATCATAGGCTAAGGCAGAAGAAGGGGGTAGAGTATTACAAGCCCTTCTATGTCTGCAAATGAAAGTTCTCAGCACAAAGGTTTTTGTAAACATGCCTCTGCTACCCTCCACAGGTTGTTTTTGTTGGGCTGGTTCCCCCCACATCAGTCCCAGCTGGCTCCTGTTCTACAAAATCCATTCCCCCCCCCGCCCCAGTTGCTTTTTTGAAAAAAGCAACTTGAAGAATTATTCCTACCCCAGCAAAAGCTGCCTTTTTGTGCCTGACCAGGCCCTAGCGTGAACTCACCTGAAAACTAGGTGCATAGCATGTCCTTTGGATTTGTGCTGCAACTGAAGTTCATCAGCCTCACCTTACTGGTGGCCAGGTCAAGGATGATATTCTCAGCCTTGATGTAGCAGTGCAGGCTCCCGTGGCTGGTGTGGGGAGAGCCATTAGGGTTACAGGCCTGTGGTTTCCAGGATCTTTCTTCCAGCCCTTGTTGTAGATAGGCATCATATTTGCCAACTTCCTGTCACCAGGGCCCTCCCCAGTTATCCAGGACTTCTATAAATGATTGACGTTGGCTTGATGAGCTCTTCCACCAGCTCCCTCAGTGTCACAGCAGGTGGTTGTCCAGAGTGCCATGACATTCCCGAAGAAGCATCTTGAAAAAGATACCTCGGCGGCACAGGCATGTCTGCGCTTACGCTAAGTGATTTTAGCTCTTCTGTGATCCAGGCGTTGGAGAAGGGGAGACGGGGTCTTCATGTGGGGTTCCAAGGAAAGCTTTGTTGAACTTCTTCCTTAAAGAGATCCAGGGACAAAGAGCCACTCAGGCAGAGAAAGCAGGGGTTTATATATGGATTTTGAGAGGCAGGGCAGAACACCAGGGCCTATGGGATGAGGGCACGGGGTGGAGCAAGGACAAAGGGCCAATGGGATACATTGAATCTGCATGTCATAGCAAAGCATGCTGGGAGTAGCCTTTTCCCTTACCCTAATAAGGTTGGTTATCACTTGAGGGTTTTTTTTCCCTCCAGGGGAGTGTTGTGGACTATTTCCCTGCTGGCCCACCAGCCTCCACACCTCAGAACTCTTGAGTGGATCTCATCTGGCTCCATAGACTCACGAATGCCTAAGATGGCATAGCAGGTCGCTGACCACTACCTCCCGAATCATAGGACATTCATTCTGCTCCTGCCCTGCTTCTGTTCCTGTCTCCCAGCTCAAGGGGCGGGGTACCTGGAGAACAATGAGTCTTGCTATTAAAGAGTGAGAGAAAAAAGATATCAAGTATCTCATCCTTTTAAACTATGTTTCCTCCCACATCCAATAAGGAAGGGAGATTTCCCCTTCGCCCTTCTTTGTTGCTGGTGTATTTGTGAAAACATCTTTTGTAGTCTTTTATGACAGAAGCCAGATTAAGTTCTACTTGGGCTTTGACCCTTCTAATTTTCTCCATGCATGCTTGTACTCTTCATGAGTTGTTGAGCCATCTTCCTGAGTTCCAGCCAATGCTCTTTTATTCAGCCAGACCAGCATTTTTTTTTCATGGCTTATCTTTCGGTACATGGGGGATACCCTGGTCTTGTGCTTTAAGATTTCCTTCTGGAAGAATGTTCAGCCTTTCTGGACCCCTTTGCTTTCTCAGAACTGCCTTCCAATGGACTATGTCAACCAGTGTCCCAAACTGGCTGAAGTCTGCTCTCCAGAAGTCCAAGGTAGCATTTCTGCAGATCTCTTTCCTTACTTCTCCAAATAATGAAAACTCTATATAATTTTACAATCACTGTGCACAAGGTGGTCTCCAACTGTCACATCACTCACCAGTCCTTCACTGTTTACAAACAGTAGGTCCAGCAGAGACTTACCTAGTTGGCTTACTTACCATCTTCTTGTAGAAATAATGTTTGTTATGTTTCATTTTAGAAATGTTTCATATAATGATGATTGACCAGTAGAGATGGACTTTCCTATCATGTTTGAAGTGGCACTTTCATTGCTTTTAAGGAATTTGGAGTGCCTAGGACCACTTGATTCTGATTTTTTGTGTCTCTCAGGTCTACTTTATTGCTGTTTTCTATTGATGTTTTTGGTAGTAAATGCATTAGGACGTTGTCTTGGTTTGAAAAGACAGGTGTCTGCTAAGGAAGGCAGGAACCTCCCTTGAAATGGAAAATATAAACTCTCTCCCTCTGAATTATTATAATTTTGAAATTAAGAGGCTCTCAGGCAAAGATATAGGAATAACAGTTCCTTACTAGGAAAATTTAAAAATACAAATGCAATAGTACAAATGAAAAAAACCTTACTGACAGAGTCAGAATACGATCTGACACCCTGTGGGTCAGAGTGTTGGTAGCAGTCTGATTAAATGGAGGTTGCAGTCCTCCTGGAGTGACAGGTGTGATTCTGTGGAAGCAGTGATTCTATAGAAGGGTTTAGTTTTCCTTTGAAGGTGGTGGTGGTGGTGGGCCTGGTCTTCTGGGAATCCAGTGGAGAAGAAAGGTGCTCCTCTGGGAATCTAGTGGGAGAAGTCTGTCTCTGATGTCCCAAGTCTCAGGTAGGAATTCCCTAGGTAGGAATGTTTGGCTCCTGCCCCTGGGTAGAGCATCTCACAATGGGATGATGTAATTTTTTCTGTCATGCATAAATGTAATAAATTATGTAATTTATTCATGCATAAGTTACATAAATTATGTAATTTTATCGGACACTCAATGGCCCATTAACAGAAAATATTTCGCAGAGGGAGGATTGGTTGTTGAAGAGATAAAGAAAACTGCTCAATTAACAGAAGATAACTGCCTCACCTCTAACAGATGGCAAATAGAATACACACCCCCAGCCACAACTTTCAACTTAAGACAGAAGTATAGTGGAGAGCTGATGGTGACTCTTACATAACCTCTGGGGTTGCTTTAAGTGTACTCTGCCAGGTTCTATAGTCCAGTCTGGGCATAGTGCAGCCAGTGCATTCTTTTCCTCTTCTGTTGTATCTGTGTAAGCACCTGTGTGTAAGGCTGTAATTAAAGGATTTTACAGTGGTTCATGTACCTTGGGTTAGATGCATGGGAGAAACACCAACCAGATATTCCCAAGAGGTCAAAACAAGACGAAAGTTTACTGGCAAACTCTAGGAAATCAGGGTATTTTGGCAAAAGCTTTAGTACAACATCCAATCAACATTAGACACTGCTCAAAGCATTAATTTGTCCCATTCGATTTAGCAAATTTTAAACACGTTCAATGTCAAGTTACTCAAAATGTTTCAAGAAGAGGGAATTAGAAAGAAGAAAGACCGAAAATATATAAAGAAGCACACATATGAAAGATACAGAAAAGCCAGCTCCTGCATTCCAGCAGTATTCAGATACAAACTCCAAGAAGAAGGTAGGGTCCAAGGGCGCACTGGCCTCATTTTAAGCCTTAAATACCCCTTGGCCTACTTGGGCCTTCCCCACAGGTGGGACTTCCAGTCATTTGACTACTCAGAAGCTGGGTTAGGCAAGAGTGGAGCACTGCCTCCCATGTGCTGATGACTTTGGAGCTGTGACTTGGCAGACACTTTGGAGCTAGGATACAGGCTCTAGGGATAGGTGGTGGGGGGCAGTTCACTGTCTTACCAGTGCAAGATCTGACCTACCCCGCCTTCCCCCCACCATGCATCCAAAAATACCTTGAGACATCAATCTTTTCACTGTATTAGCCAGCCTGTCAGCTCTGATTTGGCTGTCCAGCTGGAGCAGAAAATCAGCTGTCACAGTGACAAATGCGGTTTGAGAAACAGAATCTGGATTCTGCCTTGATTTGGTGCTGGTGGGGCTTGCTATGAAGACTGAAGACTATGAAGACTACTTTGAAGCATAGGCAAGGGGCTATTTTAAGGGTAGAGCCTTGCGGGAGAGATCTTCCCTGCTTTGTTCTAATGGGCTTGATGCATTTGCCCCTGATAAAACTAAACTTCAAAACACCAAGGAAGTACCCTGTATTTGTGATTTGACACTGTTAATACTGCAGTAGGTGATGTGTTAGAGGAATATCTATTAAACTGTTTTAAGGATGTGTAGCACTGGCTGGTTTTTATTTGTCTGTCTGCTATTTTTTGAAGTGGCTTCTTCCATTGTGAGGCTATGAAGAGACAAGTGCATTCCAGGGTTATGGCAGCAGAGGAGAGAATTCACAGCCTCACCTGTCCCACGTGGAGAGGCATGAGAATCCTCCTTTTCTGTAGTTTGTAACAGAAGTCACTCATGCTTGGTTTGTCCATGTTAGTCTCTGCGGTTCAGTGCCTGCTGAATGTTTTCTTATGTTCCTCCATAATACAATGTTAGGACTATTGATCTAAAACTTACAGGCTTGCCCTGAGAATCAGTAATTCCAGGGTGTGTGTGTGTGTGTGTGTGTGTGTAGACCTAATGTTGTACCCTTCTGTATTATCAGAAGGATGTAAACAAGGGGAGCTCATTTTGTCACTTTAGTATCTCTGCAGCCTGCAGTGACTCCTGTAACTAGAAAGCAAGCTTTGCGTGAAGCCTACTTGAAACACAGGGAGCCCTTTCAACCTGAGTGTGCTGCTACTTCTCATTTCTGTGTTGGTTTGCCTAGGACTGTTAAGTAAGCAAGGCTGGTATCTCTCTGGAAACTGCCTTAGAAAGAAGAGCAAATGCTAAGTATCTCATATTATAAACTTTCTCTGCCTTAGGTGATGGAGCTCCAGATTAAGTCTCAATGAATAACAGCCTACATTCTTCCATATTTTTGGTGTGCCTCTCTAACACTGGGAAGATGCAGCCCTACCCTTTAGAGGATTTCCTTCCAGTGTGCCATAAATAACTTGTATATCAGTAGATGATGGTAGGTAAATTCAAACTCCGGATAGAATGGATGTTTTTCCTGTTCACTGTGTGTTGTTAGAAAGGGGCACTTACTTGTGGGTGAAATACACATCTGGCAAAAAGCACTGAATCCGTAGAAAATAATTATTTGAAAAATATAGTTGCAGTTTTTTTGCTATGGCAGGAGGTCACTGGTAGTTTGGGAGAGGATGCTGATAACCTTGCAGAAGATATTTTATTTGAGGAGCTAGTGATTTGGAACAGACCATGTCTGCTCTATTGCTTCTTGTACTTGAAGCCTGAGAAGTGCATAGTATTCTTCATACAATCTCTAATATCTTAGGGAAAGGTAAGCTCCATGTGGATCAATATATGGAATGTAATGATCCTGACCAGAGGCCCCTGTGCATTGTGGAATTAGTGGTCTATATAACACTTAACCTCAGCAGATGCAGGCCTGTCCTACATATACATAATGGCCTCAGGCTCTGTGTGCTGCACAGGTTCTGTGACTGCAGGATGAACTCAGACAGCTCATTGTCAGTTAGTAGCTTGCAGGCAAGCTCCCACTTGGTAGCAGCGGGAGCCACTTCCATGGCTGTGGTTTCATCTATAAACATAGCAAGAAATTCTTCTGTGAACATCCTTAATGAGTAGAGCTATTGTCCTATAATAAAATTATAAGATAACTCAAATGACCAAATAAAAAAGAAGAATCTCACCTATTGACAAGGTCTGTCCAGCATGATGCATGTGGATCAGAGGCCTGTTCAAAGCTACAGCACCCAGCATTCTTGTCATCTCAAGCGATGTAAGATTGCCTATAATATACTCTCCTTATAGTGTTAGTTTTAGTAAATAACACTTTAAATGATAGTTTAGAGAGCCTGAGTACCTCTTTCTCTGAATTGTTACATGCTAGCACCTTCTCATGCAAAACAGAGTGTTAACCCTGTGGATAAATAAGCTATAGCTTGAGTATTTTTCAATTTGAAATTAGGGATCTACAGTTAGAATGCTATACCTCTAACTAGTGATCATACTTGTAGCCTATTTTAGGTACCATCCACAATGTATTAAAATAGAGAAGGTTCATGCTGTTTTCATATCAAGAACATTTATTCTGTGGAATTCAGGGTGTCTCAGTTTATCAGGAGGATTAAGGTAATATCTTAATAATTAAGGTAATGTCTTTGAAGGATAAATGTCTGCCAAGGAAGGCAGAAACCCTTCTGGAATAGAAAGAAGACTCCTCCCTCCAAATTATTGTAACTGTGAAATTACGGGGATTTAAGACAAAAATGTGGAAAAATGAATAACAATTCTTTACTAGAAAATAGATAGAATAGAAGACGACAAACAACAACACAGTAACAGAGGTTTCCAACCCGCTGTGCACTTTTGCTCTCTGGGTGTAGTTATGAACGCCGCCCGCAGGGGGCGTGGGCGCGCTGCGGGAGTCAAGGCCGTAGTGCCTGCCCCAGGCCGGCAGTGGGCGCTGGGATGCGAGCGCGGAGCTGCTCGCGGGCTGGCGCCGGCACGGGACGATAGCAGGGGGTGCCCTGACTTTGAAAACTCACGCTGGTGGCGGGGGTTCTCAATGCTGGCAGTTGCTGAAAAGTCTGAGTCCGTCGGGGGAAAGAATGCTCTCGCCAGCAGCGGGAGCAGGTAGAACTCGAGGCGAGCTGCTACATAGAAAAAGAGCCACTGAGACTGCACGGCTGCCGGCGGTACACCACGAGACAGCTCCCAGTCTCAGAGCAGAAGAGAAAAAAACCCACCAGCTAAAAAAACCCTGCCAAACCCCTATTTCCCTCGTCAAAAGGATTTCGTTCGTATGCCAGGGCTATCAGCCAACTCCCTTTAACTCTATCACCGACCATCAGTCCCCGAGGAGCCTCCCTCCCTCTTCTTCTTCCTCATCGCAATGGGAAAAATTCTCTAAAAAGCCTAAACCCAAAACAGGTAATAATGTAGTAGGAAGTCCATTATATCTGTTGTTTGTTTTGCAGTAGTCCTCTAACACCCATGAAAATTTTTCTTGAAGCAGAGAAGACTCTTAGTCAAAAGTGATTGCAGGGTGACAAATACGAGAACAAAAGGTATTGTGAGATGAAGCCCTAGCCTCTCCTCACCGTGAGCCCCTTACAGTCCTCAACTACCCAGAACCCTGACACCTATGCCCAATATATTTTAACTGTGGACTTAGTGGTCCACTGTGGAGTTATTGGCAGGGTTTGCTACGTCCTTGCCTCTCAGCAGAGAGCACTCTCTGGGTAGATGAGAAATGTGGCTCATCAGAAGAGAAAAAACAACCAGACATCAATGCTGAAGTGAAGAGTATCAGGAACACAAAAGAACAAAGATCCATTCTCCAGAGAGGATTTGAAATCTTCTGGTGCTCCTTTGGAACAGTGGGTCACCCTTCCTTTTGAGCCACCTCATTTTCACATATTTGAGCCCCCCCACCACATATTTGTTGGTTTGAATCTCATTTTTATTCATCTACACTTCTGTAAAAGAAAATCTTTGGCAGAAGTTGTTTGGATTTGCTGCTAAGAGAGTTTATTAATTAGAAAACAAACAGAAGGATTCCCACATGCTGTAGTATCTCACAACGAGGTATCTTCTTGACATATATGTATTAGGTTGCCTCCCTGGTGGTATGAAAATACTTGTCCAAAATGTATTCCATGGTTCCTGAGATTAATCTCAGAAACTAGGAAGTTACTGGAAATTGTGTTCTCATGTACCTTATGATGAAACTGGTAATGCAAAGAAGTAAAAGTTATCTGTTGTAGTACTTTGTTTAATGACAGTTTGGACTCATTAGGTAAAGCTTGACAAGTACTTGTTAATTGTAATTTGATTTATTTACCTGTAACTATCTGTAGGTGCAGAAATACAATTGCTTAGACTATTCCTCTGAGGTTTTTTGTTTTCTCATCACTTTCTAAGTGTATGTTGGTTCTCTAGCAGTTTCAAAAATCTCAAGCTGAATAGTCTACAATTTGAATCACTCTTAAAATCTATTAGTGTTGGTACCTAGTATCAACAGATATTAGCTGTTGGCAGACTGCAATCATCCTTATGTAGATCTTTCTCATTTACAGCTACAAGTGAAAAGAATGCATGAGAGGGTTTCTGTATCACCTACTGTAGGTTGTTTTGATTGTTGAGAAGTCATTATTCTCAAGCATGTGTAAGTAATTGCACCATATAGGACACAAAATTATTCTAACATATTAAAGAATATGCAAATGCCTTTGCACAAATAAATTCATTTGTGCTGATGACTTCTTTGTACTCTCGTGACAAAGGTCGATTGTGTTCTTTCTTCTTTTCTGGAAGCACCAGCGTGCCTGTAACCATTTTTGTAGTATTTGCATTAATTCTGCAACTCTATAACAATAGAGCAGCTGTAGTAGTGCTCATACTTGTAGAAGCTTGAAATCACTGAAAATCAGTTGTGTAAGGTAAGTACTTGAGAAGTCATGTCTTTCAAGTTTTAGCAAAGTCCCAAAAATGCAAGTTTACGCTTAATAGATAACACCTAACTCTGTCCTGCACTTAGGACTGCAAGTCCTGCAGACATCCTGCAGCAACCGAGTTACTGGAGTAGGAGTAGTCCCTATGTATCACAAACATGCAATTACACCAGTGTGTATCAAACAGTGAATTTCACCATGGTATTCACAAGTAGCTTAGGCATGTGGTTTTCATAACTTTTTATTTGTATTAAAAGGAAATGGTTTAGAAGCCTACTGTGTTAAAAGGCTGTGGTCTAACTGTCCTCAGCTAATCAACCATTCTCATCACAGCCCACCTCCTCTGAACCAGTTGTGACTGGTTCAGTTTATAGGGTTTTTCCGCTACATAACCAAATCTTCCTGTAAACAAACGCCCTAGCACCCAGAAGGCTTAAAAATCTACTTTTCCTCTTATTTGAGCTAAATAAATAATTAAGATCTTAGTAGGAGCAGTTTATGTTTGTATAAACAAACTTAAGAGACATGTGTAAAACCTGCAACAAAGCATTTGGAAAACCCCTGAAACTGAGAGGTGATGGTTTAGGGTTGCATGTAGGCAAGGGGTTTGCTGTGTTTTCTCTCTGTTTTTCTGAACTGCATGGGCAGTATCTTTCAGTTTTATGTAGGAGACACAAAGAGTGGATTTGGGGATCATATAGTGAGAGATCTTGGTTCCTTAATGCATTCAAGCATTTGCCTAGCAGAGATAGAGGAGATCCATGTAATATCCAGATAAAATCCATGATGCTACTGAAATCTACAGTTACTGCATTCCAAAAATACCTTTGTAGCTGTTTTGTTTCACCTTGATTGGAACCAAACCTTAATAAATAATAGCATGGGATCCCAGGTATTTCTCAGAGTTTGACTGAAGACTAGAAATCACATCTTTCTTCACATTGAAGAGTAATGTGACATTGAAGGCAGTAATAAGTTGTTTTGGCTACAGTATTCAGATTCTAACATAGCTTTTAAGGTATGGCATTAGTAAAATAGCTGTGGGTGTTAGAACTCAGCCTGGTATGTTTTCTTTCCCTTATGATGGCATGAGCCCTAGGAAGTAGTCCTGTTGTAACAATATTTTCCCTTGGCATGGCTTAGCTGTTTTACAAAGATTAGCTTTCTGTTTTGCAGCAGAGAAGATGTAACAAAGTAGCATTTATTGTTTTATGTAAAAGTGTTCCTGTTAACGCACTGAAATGCAGAAAAGTGATGTTTTAAGGACCTTTGATTTCCTGAGAAATTTATATAAACAGAGAAATTAATCAGGTTTTCTAGACATCTTTGTACAGGCTGTGGAAATGCTGAAGAACAAACAAAGGCCTCATAAAGACAACTGGAGGAAAGCTTTTATTGCCATCATCATTATAGACACAGTGAAAGTAAATGCTGCAGGGGCATATCTCCAAAACTTAGGGCAGTGTTTTGCCCAAAACCAAGCAAGTGATTTATCCCAATATGTCTACTTCCTATTTTTCCACATAAAAGTGAAAGGAATTGATGTGTGGAACTGGGAGATTAAGAGTTCAAAGTCTCTGAGAATTTTTTTCCTTTGTGAAAATACTTTATCAGAGCTTCATATTTGCAGTTTTGCTCAGTTTTAAAAGGTGTCTTTAAACAAGGTGATGTTCATGAACTTTGTGATGGTTTTCTTTTTTTAAAATTACAATGTGCAGATTTTCAGACCATGTCACAGTGCTGGTGGATTTCTTCAATTTCTGCACGTGTGCACCTTAGAATTGCTTTTATTGTCATCTGACTTCTTCATTCTAAATTCTTTTGTTCACTTTTTAAAGTTTTGTTTAATTGTCTCTTACAGCATACCACTTCAGAATAATTAATTCTTGATTTGTTGGATACATGAGAGTTGCAACAAATCACTGAAAGTAAAAATTAACCAAACCTGTGAATTTACTGCACAGGAATGCTCCTAATTAAGCCTTAAATGTGGTGACAAAATACATCTGTGCTTTATATGTCAAAAGCCCTGTTGTACCCCTAAGCTTCTGGATGCATAGCTATTTCTGACATGGCTACCTTCTTCATTTTGCAATACGGACTTGGATTAAAATGCATTATTCCTATTCCCTGTCTTTATTCAATATTCAGAGAAAAAAATTAAGAAAACCAGGCTGATACAGAAACACTAGCAGTAAAGCAAAATGAGCCTCTGTGCACTAATACCAGAAAATTATTTTGGAATCTTTTTTTTTGCTGTTACATCTAAGAGCAGGGGATTCTATATGGATAAGCATACGGCAAAGTAAATTGAAGATCACTTAAAACAGCATTTATGCTTTCTTTCCTTGGTGCTTGGTTAAAACCCGCATTCTGTAGATGAAGAAGAGTACGATAATACTGTACATGGAGCTCTTCAGAAGAAGGATGATATATGCTAAATACGCTGTCCTGTGCGTTAGCTGATCTGTAACAAATATAAGACAGAAAAGTCTTGTTTAATGTCAACATTGTATAGCATCCTAAAAAATGGATAGAAATGGAGCAATATAGTCACTTTACTGCTGCAATTACATTAACACCACTGCACAGCATAAGCACATACAAGATCTGTTCTGTTCTTTAAATGGGTTTGCACTGCTAATGAGTTCTAGACCTAGTGGGTTTCTTAACACTGAATTGACTCTCAGTGTCACTGGGTTATTATTCCTTAAGCACATAACTGTAGTGCTTCCAGCAGTTATTATGAGGTTTGTTTAAATCCTTGTGTGTTGTATTTCTTGAAGATAACTGCTCACGATTCTTCCTAAATACCGTTCAAGGCAAAAAATTTTATTTGTCCAAAGTTCTAGGTAATTGCTAGGCTGATGTAGCATCAGCTGAAGTGTTTAACTACTCCAAAGTGTTTTAAAACTTGGTAGTGCTTAATGGAGGCTAATAATCTAGTAGTCCAAACAGCATCTGTAGCATCTTAATAAAGCTACCTGATAAAGGTAGGAGAGGCCCTTATAAGGAGTTACTTCAGAGTAGCGCTGAAAAGTTTTTGAGTTGCCGACCCCAAACTTGAAAGATTTCCTGCATACTACTAAGAAAGATATTTTTTGTGATGTTCAGATCATATGTAGCAATATCTAACTATTTCATTACATTAATCACTTTCCCACATTTTTCCCACATTAAATTACCTCTATTAAAAACTGTTCTGCAGTCCTCTTCCTGAGGAGCAGCCTTCACAGAATCTACTGGAAAGAGAGTTTAAATGCCCCAGTTAGGCTTTTCTTTATTTTTAACAAACATTAATTGAGAAGTAGGGGAAAAAAGAGGCTGTCCAGGAACAAGGCTGGGAAAATGGGAAGTTAGTATTAAATAAAAAAATTGAGCCTTAAGATTAGTCTGCAAAGCAGATATTCACAAGAAGGATTCATTTGCAGAGAGAATTTGAAGAGGAGAAATGCTTGAAAAAGTGGCTGGGTATTTGTTGCCGTAAGTGGGAGATGTGTCTTTGCCCTTTCAGGAATGTGTCCATTAGGCTGTTCCTTGGCAAAGTCTCTTTTATTTGGAACAATAAAAGGAGTCAGTTTGACAACCTGACCTTGTCAGTGAGGAAGCTGAAACCCATTTGTCTTCACAACCTACTGTTATCAGAAACACAGAATAATTTACATTAGAAGAGACTTCAGTTAATATGTTAAGATGTTAGTGGTCGTTCAACAGAAAAGAATAATATTGAGGAGTGTATGATCTTCTTTCTCTACTGGGAATCTTGGTGCTGTTTTTTTCTCTAAAATACATCCTTTTTGTTCTTGAAGTAGCAAATTGGAGTTTGTTCTTGTTTATGTTGTTTATATGCATTGATACAAACATTAAAGACATTTATATTGCATCTCTAAATCTAAATTGCATCCCCCATCTAAATAAGCTTTAAGTATATTTTTGTCAGAGTATATTGTGAAGGTTGAAATGTATTTGTTGTTTATGGCCATGCTCTCACTCACTGGAGTTAGGTGAATTTATAGTAAGTTAAACAGAGATAGGTATGGAGAAAAGATTAATCTAAACCAATTTTGACCACTTTTCTTATAGATTAGTTAAACCATTTTCATTGAGTATAAGTTAATTTTTCTTTAAAGTCGCATTGTCTTTCAGATTTGGCTTTGTTTTTAATTATGGTAGCATAATTAATCTTACCACAATTAAAAACAAAATCTTATTTTTATACATGGCTGTTAACTTACTATTTCTGGATTGTGGGTAAGTAATATTTTTAAACTTGTTCTACATCTTCAATAATCTTATTTTTAACTCCTTAGTTTTTTATAGCTGTAACTCTCAGGGGGTGTCAGAGGGACTTACACCTGTAAGCTATGACAAGTAATACTGTTTCCAGAAACTTCTGTAAGATGGAAAGTAACAGACATGTTTCAGTGCAGATCTCTTGGAGCCATGCTAGTTTACACCTGATGAGGTTCACTACTTTAAAATAACTATTATTTTTCTGTTACAATGGGATGCTTACTTGAGGACCATAACACAGGCTGAGTTATTTTCCTGGGAAAACTTCTGGTAGTTTCTCCAGTTGTGTACTTTAGCTATTGTGCCTAGGAGCACAGATGTCTTCATCAGTAATAGAAAGTATTATTACTCTAATTTTATTGTAAAGAAAAATGATGTTTATAATAGTGCAATAGTAATAGAAAAATTACATTTTTAACATGTATAATATACCTTGTGTTGGCAGTGAAGCCTTTTCCTCTCCATGCTGGTATTTGCAGTAGTATTTCTTGTCTTCACTCTCTGCTGGCACAGTTAACCAACTGGCAATTGAGTATTCGTCCTCTTTTGTGGACCACGTGTCACCTTTTACTGCATTGTCTGTTACCTCCTTTTCACCATCAGTCCATGTAACCCTAATAACTTCTGGGTAGAATTTCTCAATAAGGCAAACATACGTTGTCTGATTTTCATGTTTTTTCTGCAGGATTTCAGAGTTTGCTGGTGGGGAACTTCCTTTTTCTGGGTTATTGAGGAAGCAAATTAACAAAACAGAGAGTTGGAAGATCAGTAGTGTGCAGCAAATAAATACACAGCCAAAAATACAAATTCTGAAGAGCAAAAAAATAAATTCCTTATTAACAAATATTAATATGCTTGTAACAAATGTAAATGCACTTTTGAGAAACATTAAGAAACTGAAACACTGTTGAATATGCCAATAGCTGTTAATCTCACTTGAAACTGAGCTAGAAATCTTCAGGTGGCTACACAAGTGCCTATATCCGACAACCTTCCAAGCAGTACTGCTGTTAGAAAGTGTATTTGACTGTTCAAGTCTCTGACAATTATTAAATAATAGTAATATTTCCTGAACAAGCTTAATTTATTAAATAAGAGGAATTTAATATTGCATTACAATATTTATGCAAAAATAAGTATATTAAAATTTTGTCCACAGAATATTAAACATAGGCTACCTACCTTTACAATCTTAGCGGTCTTATGACCCCAGTATAAGTCCACACTGCTATGAACATCTCCTATATCTATTAATTTTTTAAAAGCCAATATTAATTTTGTGATATTTTTAGGGGGTAAAGGAAGCGAAGATAACAATGGTTGCTCTGTTTTTAAGGCAATCCATGTATTTGCCAGGTGAAGATTTTTATCAAGACAGGAAAATGGAATCACAAAATGCCCTAGACACCAAAGGTTGGAATGCCATTCTGCCATACTAGATCTGTTTAAATGATTGAATTAACACATCTGAAAATGAAAAACCAAAACTAAACTAAAGCAGAAGAACTTGCTATAGTAGGATAACATTGGCACATCTAAATAGCATATCTAGTCAGAGTTGTCTGCATAGGTGTTGTGCTTTGTGAAACATGCTCAGTATGAATATAGATGAATATATTTTAAATTAAAAATGAGCTGTTTCCACAAGCTTATTTGACATAATCTCCTTTTCATTTGCCTCTCTGGATTAAGCCTGGATGCTCTCTGGATTAGAGGAGACAAAATCATCCAGATTTTGTCCACACTGAGATGATGTTTTGATATTATTTAAGTGATAGTAAATTTAAGGGTCTGATTTAGGTAAACATGAGTTTCTGCAGTGAGTGCATAGGCAGTGCTCATAGGCAATCATTTCTATCTATGTTTAATTGCAAGTGGAGCCTGAATACAGTTTTCAAAACTGACTTTTGGTACATAGAAAGTACTGCTTAAGACTATTTTTCAAGGCAGCAGAGACATTTTAGGTGTTCCCTTAACCCACTTCTTCTCTTGAATTCATATGTAAATCTCTGCCACTGAATTTGAGCAAGTAGGTGCATGGGGTTTAAGTTGTGGTCTGACTGATCAGTACAGTTTTAATGCATTAGGAGAAAATACATTACTATAACATGCATTTTTGCCAAAAAGCTTCCACTTTTCTTTAAATGATCTGGCTGTTCTAGAGAAATCTTCTACATTGCATTCTCTCTGAAACAACTTATTGATTCTTTGAAGTATTTCAAACTTGGTGTTTAAAGAGAAAGATGACCTGTCTACCTTCAAAAGGGTGTCTACCTTCCTTATATTAAGAATTTCCTTCATTTTAGAGGTGTCATTAAAATGACAATGTGGACTGAGTTCTGTTGTACCAGAAATAAAGTTGCTGACAACTTTATAGTTCTTGAACATAAATTTAGGAGTTTATCTTATCTTCTTTATGCATCAGTCCTCCCAAGGATGGAAAATTAAAGTAATTTCTAAAATTATCTATTTGTTCCAGAGTTATATATATGTTCACAAGATCGTGAAGTAGCTCTTGTCCGAGTGACGTTGCACTTTGCAAAGCTTCATGACTATTTTAGAGATTTCTTTTAGATTTTCCAAGGTTAATAAGTTGTTCTAGCTAATTACAGTACATATAATAGCTTAGTTTGACATTATTATCCTAGGATATCAAGTCTAAATGGAGAGGTGAGAGAGATTCTTCCAACTTGTAGTTCATCCTGCTCATTTTAGAGACTTTTGTTAGGATGGAATAATTTCCACCTCTGGAATTGCCAGTGTCATTCCATTTACTGTAAAAACACCCTAGGTGTGTAGCTTACATGAAACGCCTAAATCATACCACAATACTAAGGAAACACATTGCTTGAATAACTGCAGCTGTGTGCATGCATTGAAGTGTCTCATGTATGTATATGGGTAAATGGATGACAGTGGAGAATTGAAAGAATTAAGTTTTGCACCTATCTATCTATCTATACCTTTTTATGTGAGAAAAAAATCTTTGTATGCATGTTTCTGAAAAAAAAAAAGGATGAAAACTTGTAGAATTGACTGTAGGTTTTGATGTATTTTCAGGCTGGTCTGAAAAGTCTTTTAAGTTAGCAAGATAATTTTCCCAGAAAAGCCAATGTAAACTATCTGATTCTTTCTGAAGAATTTTCAAGTACTAAACTTGTACTCCCCTGTCAGTTTTGATTCAGCTAAACATTGAAAAATGCTGTGGTTTACCTTGTTAAACAGTTTTCTAAGGCAGGTTTTAAGAGGTATATAGATCTTACATTTACATATAAAATATAGGTAAGAACAGATATTTCTTAAGCTAACATTTGTCTTTTCTCTCATGTAACAATACAGTGAGGCTGTAAAACATTGTTCAAACAAAACTGTGGAGTTAGGTTCATAACCAATGAGCTATTAAAAATTAAGTTCACAATACGTTTATATAGATTAGCTGTCAAAAGTTTTCTTAATGAAACTACATTTTCTTTATAAGTATTTATAAATGAGATTTATAAATAAAGTTCTGTGTTCTTAAACTGAAATTTTAATTCTCACTAGTTGGAGGATCCTACAAAATGGAGTAATTTTGTACTGACACTCAAAGCTCCTCTGTTCCACTCCAAGTCAGTGGGACCTGAGGGCACTCAGCACACTCAGCTCATAAACAGCATTCTTGTCCTGCTTGACAGCGACTTCAGAGTTTGTAACTGCTAACAATATAGTATAATCCTGACTATGGTGAGCCTTTCCAGATACCTTAAAGAGCTGTCAGCCTTCTTTTCAAAACTTTCCCATTGCAAAACTTTTAAAAACATAAGACTGTGTAAAAACTTACTGGAGATAATGAGTTTTGCGCCAGAACCAAATACCAAATTCCCTCCCACACTGGTAAATTTCTTTGCAGAAACTGTCATCTGAAGGATGGGATGACATACAAAGGGACCTGGACAAGCTCAAGAAGTGGGTCCATGGGAATTTCATGAGGTTTAACAAGATCAAGTGCAAGGTGCTGCACCTGGGTCAGAGAAACCCCTGGTATCAACACAGGCTGGGGGATGAACAGATGAAGAGCAGCCCTGGGGAGAAGGACCTGGGGGTGCTGGTGGATGAGAAGCTGGACATGACCCAGCCATGTGCACTTGCAGCCCAGAAAGCCAAATGTGTCCTGGGCTGCATCAAAAATAACATGACCAGCGGGTCAAGGGAGGGGATTCTGCCCCTCTACTTTGCTCTGATGAGACCCCTCCTGCTGAGTCCAGCTCTGGGGTCCCCAGCACAGGACAATTATTAACCTGTTGGAACAAGTCCAGAGGAGGCCAACACATTGATCAGACCTCTCCTATGAAGAAAGGCTGAGAAAACTGGTATTGTTCAGCCTGGAGAAGAGAAGGCTTTGGGGTCGCCTAATTGCTCTCTTCCAGTACCTGAAAGGAGACTACAAGAAAGGTGGAGAGAGACTTTTTTACAAGACCGTGTAGTGACAGGACAAGGGGGAATGGCTTCACACTGAAAGAGAGTAAGTAGTGTTAGATTAGATCTTACGTAGAAATTCTTTACTGTGAGGGTGGTGAGACACTGTAACAGAGAGGTCAGAAAAGTTGTGGATGTGCCATCCCTGGAAGTGTTTACGACCAGGTCGGATGGAGCTCTGGGCAACCTCATCTAGTGGAAAGTGTCCCTGGCCACAGCACTGGGGTTTAAACTAGATGATCTTTAAGGTCTCTTCCATCTCAAGCCATTCTATGATTCTATGATTTTGGCCAGAAAAGTACCAGATTTAACAACTATAATATGAACAACAAGATTCTCTTGATTTGGCTTTGTGAATGTAGAATATTTGGATTCAATCTCAGTTAATGCTGCTATTCACAAAGATCCTTATGCTAAATCCTGGTTTTCTCATTTTCTTAATGATTTTAAGTTCTTAAATGTGAAGTAATTACAGCCTTTTTACTCTATTTATGAGTCAAAAGGCTTGGCCTCATAAAGACAAAATCTGATAGAATTAGAGTGATGTCCAAAAATAATTTATTTCAAACTAACTATAGGAAAAGCATGGCAACTACCTGATTAGGTAGGTAAGGGTTTTCACTAAAAACAACCTGCTCGTCATGCCACAGATACTTCTAGTGAATTATAGGTATCATTTACTTAGTCCTTCTGGCATAAATCATTAAACCAATATTTGCTTGATATGTTAATATAGGTTTATGTATTAACCAGGCTTAAAACACTTGGTAGCAGTACTTCCTCTGCCTTCTATTTGTTTAGTTGTTCACTTCAGGATTATGGCATTTAAAGCACATGTAGAAAGTGGGAAAAAATATTTTTGTCTGCCACTTTCCATTAATATAAATGTCTCTGTAAGAAAGAAAAAAAAAGGATAACTTCTTCATTAAGCAATTATTAAGCAGTAATTCACCATAATTAATGTGGAATAATTAATTAATTTGTTACACAGTTATTAAGTAATGAGAAGAACATTTGGAGGTACTAATTTATTTCTAATGCCGAAGTGTTGTGTATGTGACAAAAGACTTATACTTTTTCTGGCCTAATCCAAAAATATTTTTTTCAATGTCCATTGCATACTGCTCTTTGTATCTGTATTAGAAAGAGGTTTTCTTTTTTCATGCTTAATTCTCAGCTGCTTGATTTCCTGCTAATTCTTTCAGTATAGCTGGAGGAAAGAATGAGGTCTCTGAAAATAATTACAGACCATTTTCCACCAGATTTCTAGGAAAACTATGATCAAAAGTGGCTTGAAATAGGTTCTTTTAGGCATATTTGTGATCCTAAACCACTGCATTACAAACACCGCAAGGATGAATGTAGAAACGGCAAGCTGGGAAGGAAAATCCTGCACAA
The DNA here is from genome assembly GCA_013397155.1 of Irena cyanogastra. Classification (NCBI taxonomy): domain Eukaryota; kingdom Metazoa; phylum Chordata; class Aves; order Passeriformes; family Irenidae; genus Irena; species Irena cyanogastra. The sequence continues at coordinate 223,209 of VWZV01015691.1, read as the reverse complement.
GGAATGGTGCTGACTGAGGCTCTAAGTGGGCTGAGTGACCTCTGAGATAGTACAGTACTCATCTATATGACCACTCCAAACTCCTATAGCTTATTGTATGAACAATATACATACAACTTACCTGAGACAATGAGTTTTGTACCTGAGCCAAACACCTTGTTGTAATAACCAATCACAGTGAATAAAGCCTTTACAATATCAGTGTGGCTCAGTTGTGTTTGCATGGGTAAATAGTGCTCTTTAAACAAAATCAGATTTGCTGTATAATGAATTTTTAGATGCTAGGAAAGTGAAAAAGAAGCAGTCACCTAAAATAAACTAAAGTTTAAAAAAATGAGAAAAACATGGAATTTTTGGAGGGTATATAAGTTGTTAAATGAACAGGATTAATCTCAACTAATTTGAGTCTTCTGAAGGTTTAGGTGGACAGTGCAGATGGAGCACCTTGGCTCCATCTCTGCTTTCTGGAAACAGGCAGCATCACCCTAAGATTTATTTGATCAGATCTTGATAAAGTAATTTGCTTCTTATATACCCCCACAAGATCAGACCCAGAGCTGGTGAACATTATACAGAGATCTGAGGAGCATGAGACTATTGACCAATATTTTTGCTACCAGTAACATGAAGCAAAACCACACCTATTGGAATCAAAATTCCCACTAACAAAATACACCATTTGCAGCTGGTCAAAATTAGGCAAACTATTTTCATCTCACATGCTTAGCTGAGCCAAATTACAGGCAAGTATCACAGCACCTAGGGTTTACTTGAAGCAAAATATTTTGAATAGTAGTAATAACTGATAATAAGCAGTTTCTGCAAAAGCTAGGAAGAGAGAGCACCCTTTCAACTCTGCCTATCTTAAAAGGTGCAACTTGCTGTTCTGGGCATATATCAGGTAACTGTCATTTTCATTCATAGTCAGATACAGTCCAAAAGAAAAATGTTTTGCTTTTCAAAGAGTATGTGTAACACAGAGGTTGGACATATTATTTTCAGAATGAATTAGGAATATCACAAAGGTCAAATGTGCATACTTAAAGATAAAAAACATTTTTCTGTTCTCCAAACGCTGTCTTTGCCGTATTTAAGTTAATTTTTACATAGAAAATCATAATGGGATAAGTTATAGGTCTCTGCTGCAATAGCTTTTGTGTTCCCCTTATTTCATGCATAAATACAGAATAATTACATTGTATTCTGCAAATGCAAATGGAAATGCTGTTTAAGGAGGAAATCCTACAAAGTATTCAGAACAGTTAGAATTAGAGAGAATTAAAATAGCAGAGCACTTCATGCCAGCCAATATCTAACTGTATTAAAAAGCATTTCAGAAGTAGTCAAGTTTTACATTTTGTACTTACTTGAAACTCTAAGTTCAGTTCCACTTCCAAATATTTTGCCAGGATGCCACAGTCTAATAAGGCTTATCAATATCTCCTGTACTGCTCTTTTCTTGCACAGGCTACAGAAAAGGTCTCTCTGGTTTAGAGGCTGGTGATAAATCTGACTGAGTGCTATAGCTGAATTTTCAACATTGCCTAGAGTGTCATTTCTAGAAATACTTTAATTTTTGTAGCGAGTAAAAAGTTCTGAAAATTTTTGGTCGGATGCATGGATAGAAAACATTTTAAATTTCTCTGTAATTCTCCCCAGAAGTTTGCAATTTGACTTAATTATAGCCACCTTGATAATGTCATGTAGTTTCTGAGTAACATACTGTAGGCATTGCTGTATGCTTTATACTGAAAACAGCATTCATTCTTTTGATTGCATAGCTTCACCGCAATTAAAAATAATACAAATACAAAAGTAAACCAGTTGCTTTCAGTAGGGCCAGGAACTAGAAATTTATTACACTCAGGGAAATTTTCTTCCCAATCAATTTAGACAAGACCACTTCTGTAAATAAGAAACTTTTTCATTTCTCACGTGCTGTTCTGGGAGTTAACTTTCAAGCAGTTCACTTTTGTTTCCTAGAAAAAGATGAAACCATCCCAACATTTAAATCTACCTACCCAACTGGGGCATCATCCACTGTTTACAAACAAAATATGATTTATCAGAGAGAAAGTAATTTTCCTCACAGACTTTCATTCTTGATTATGTGAGAACTTGAATGATTATGTGAAAATCTGTTCAAAGATAATGGTACTTACCAGAGACAATTAGCTTTGTTCCCATGCCAAAGTACTTGATCCAGGTGTTCCACACTGTGTTTTGACTTTGCAATAAGCTAGCATGCTCTCTTGATACACCATTGATGAAGAAAATCCCCATTTTTCCCAATCATCCATGGGAGTTTGCATGAAGACCTGGTCCTTGGCTGCTGGGAGGTCATCGGGAATTTCAGATGTGCATCTGGATATTCAGCCGATAGCCAATGTCCTTCAGAGAAAATCTCTTTCCTGAAGTGTTACAAATTTATTAGATAACCCCTCCACTTAATGTCTTAGAACTAGATTATGGATTTTAGACAGTAAATAAGAACACGGAATTCTGCATGTAAAAAAACCACATACCTTCATGTGAAAATCTTGCTCTTTACCAAAGATGTACACCTGCAATTACATGATATCAAGTACTACTAGCATGGAGTCAATTTTTCATTGTCTGAACGCTGAAGAGAAAGGAGGGAGAGCCAGCACCAAAAACATTGTGAAAGTGTCTGTATGCTGCATGTTGCCTCAAGTAGGTGGTTATTGTCTGCCCATCTCTTGGAATCACTCCAAGCTTTGCTACAGCAACTCACTGGCAGCTTGTTATATACAAACTGGTGGGAAAAGGAGGTGTTTCCTTGAGCAGGTTTTTTTGATAAAACAGCCCAAGATAACATCAGAGGAGGCACTACAACTGTCAATCAAACAGCCTGCATGCTTAGTTTGGCATTTAAAATAAACTGAGTTAGAGTACTTCTGGGATCTCTTGTAGCATACTGACTGCAAAATTCTGTTGAGAAATCATTATTTGTGGTGAGAGAGAGGAACTAGAGGGTGAACATCTTTCAGCTGAAGTAGGTGTAAAAAATGCCAGTGGTCTTCTTTGTAATCTTCTGAACAGAAACATTCTAATCATAACCACAAATCAAGGGCAGGAGTGATGTAGACAGAATGATGTTGACTGGTGTTTTTCCTGCCATGTCCTTAGACATGCAGTGAAGGAAACCATCTATCTTGGTTCTGGCCAGACAAGGTTAATTTTTGCAGTAGACAGGAGAGTGCATGGCTAGGGCACACAAGCTGTTGTACATAATCTCACCTTATTGCTGGATGTGGAGGAAGGAAGTCTCTTCTAGAGGAGAAGGGGTTCCTTCTGGTCAAGTACATGTGGCAGAGTGAGCAGTTTGGTAGTGCTGGTTCGGGGCTGGAGGGAGCAGTCAGCAAATGCCACTTTCAAGCAATCATGTGGTAATTGTATTGTATATTGCACACTTCATTATTAACATTATTGCTGTTATTGTTTGGTTTTTATCTCATTGCTGTTTCCAGTAAAGTGTTCTTATCTCAACCCATGATTTTCACCTTCTGAGTCTTCAGTTCTCCTCTCCATCCCTCCACAAGGGAGTAGGGGGAGCAAGCACACATAACATGGTTTGAAGGGTTTCAATGGGAACACTACACTGAGGAGTACCATTCCTAAACCATGACAGCTTTACTTGGTGTCCAGACGGATTATGAAATGTTGACATAAAAACAGGCCTGTTCAGAGATGGTTAAAAACAAATTTGATCCAGACATTTATTACATAAAGCATGGAGCCACTGGTTACAAGTTTGCTCGATCTGTTCATGTGGTCGTGGTACCTAACCCTGTATATATTCTTGTGTGTATGCTCCTTGCAGTGCTCTTTTTCAGAGCAGGGAGAAGGATCGGGGTTGCTTTGTTGATGTATTGGGGGATATTAGCTAATGACATGACAACATCAAGGTCAATGAGGGACATTTGGGATGTGTATTCAGTATTGCTCTCCTACACAACTTTTGGGGTTTTTTAATAATCATAGCCAGTTTGTGGAAGGAACAAGAGAGGATGATTTTACCAAGATTTTCACCCCATTTTCCTGCTTCAGGCCTGTTACAATAGCTTTTGAGAAATTTGAATTTCCCTTGGGTGTTAAAGAAAGCATGTTCTTGTTGCAAAGTCTGCCAGATCCCCTCAGTGTGGCCCACACTGTTTAGAGTCAGGATAGAGATATATAGGGAGGTTATTCAGAGGTCTAACTTGAGAGTGGATAGTCATGAGTGCCATGATTTGTAGGAGATAATGGGCCAGATTTTGAAGGATTATTCTGCCCCAATGTTTTGGAAGTTCACCCCTGAACATCTACAGTTTTGGGGTTGAGTGAGATGAAGGTTTTGCTCTAAGGTCATGGGAGAAATCTCCTTAGTTATGGTGAGCAAAAACTCACCCCCATTGCCCCCTGGGAGTTCATATGTAAATAATTACTAGAAAGTTCTTTGTTTCTCCTGTTGTTATTGGTTGCTATTTGCCTCATGATTTTAATATTCCTAACCCCATTTTGTGATTGGTACCCTGTCCCTCAGATTCCGACCCTAACCCACTGATCCTACCCTGACCCTTGCCTTTTTAGTGCACCCTATACCCTGTTTGTGGTCTGTGCTGTTTTTGTTTTTGCTGATTAAAACTATCTTTTATTTTTGGGTCACTAAATCATGCCCATCTCTTTATTTATTTGCCACATGGACTTCCTCCAAATAGTCCTGAGGTGACACCTGCTCATGCCATCTAGGCCTGGTGTGCCACACTACAGGATGCTGGCAGAGGTGTAACTTACTGCAATGTGCCCTGACTACTCTTTACTGGACATAGTTCGATACCAGACAGCACCCCCAGGGGGAAAAGAAGGAAAACAGACCCACAGGCACTGTGGCCACTCAAACTGCAGCTGAATGAGAGGAACAACCCATGCTAGTACAGAAGAAGAAATCCAAGACAAAATCAGCTTGTCTAGTGAGAGATGAAGAATAGGGCCCTCGCAACAGAAGGAAGAGGCAAGGCCAGAGATAAACACCTAATCCCTACCCCAGGTGAGTTGTAAGATACATGAAAAGATTTCAGCTGCCAGTCAGGAGAGCCCCTGGTGAACTGCCTGCTCTGATGCTGGGAAGTCGTGGCCCACAACATAAAAGTAGATGGTAGTGAAGCCAAGCAGCTGAGATCCTTGTTCTGGGATCTGAGCATTGGCAAGGGGATTGGGAAGAGGACAGAAACTTTCAGCCTCTGGAGGCAACTCCTGTCAAGTGGAAGGGAAAGGATTCTTTCATTCTCTCAAAGATGATCGGATAGACTACCCAAGTAGGTGGAATACCATGGAAAATGGTATCTAGTACCTGAGTGAATTAGCTGTGCTGAAGGTAATCTTTAGGGATTCAAATAACAAGCAGCCCCTTGTCCAGTATACACAATGTATATGGCAGAAGTTTGTATGGAGCTTGCCATCATTGTACACCAACCCTTTGGCATCCTTTTCATTGATGTCAATGAAAAAAGAAGAAACACTGCTTCAGGTGATTACCCAACTCTGACAATATATTCATCTTTTTTCCTCCCTAGCAACCTATGCCTTGGCTGTGGAAACACTGCCCAAGACTCTGGACAGACTCAAAAGATTCAAGCATGTTAGAGAGGAAATGTCTGATGTCCTGCCAGTATGGTCCACAGTCCCTTCTACTGGGAGCATGCACCCCCTGCTTGAGAGAGAGGTACATACCACAAGGTAACCTAGAGGTGGTTTTACCTCTATGACCACAGAGAGGACATGAAGAAGCACCTCTGCCCTAGCAGCACAAGTATATGAGCATGCCGGTTTAAAAAAAACAGCTGGAAAATTAAATCCCATTTAAGCTTCTCTTTCCCCCCCAGCCCCCTCTTAGTGAGAGACTAAAAGCAGAGATTCTGAGTTGAGTCATTCACTTGAGAAAAAACCTGAATGAAATGAGAAAAATGAACAGTATCTATATTAAAGTACACAAAACAAAGGTGATTTACATACAGAAGGTTATTCACCAATCAAGACCCTGCACAACCTGAGACAAAGAAGAAAGTGAGGCCTGACCCCTCCTCCCATGCACTGGGCCACATGGTACCTAGGAAGCTAGGTAGTCTGAATGGGAGCTGTGCTGCTGAAAAATGCTGGCTCCATCAGTTGCAGCAGTGGTCCCAATGAAGGGGTCTCCCTTTCCCCAAGGCAGTGGTTGTGCCAGTAGGGGTCCTGGTGGGCACTGCAGCTTGCATTGTGGTTCTTGGCAGTTGCAGAATTAACAGCAACAGTAGCAGCAGCTGTGGCAGTAGCAGCCTTTACCCCTTCTGAGTTTTCGATGGTCATGTGTTTAAGGGAACAGTTTATTCTTTCCTATGGCTGAGGTGAGACTGACTGCTTCCAGCTTCTGATGGCTCAGCATTTTCTGCTGCAACCAAACTCCAGCCATGATGTGAATGGTATGGAATTAAATAGTGTTAGAAACTCCACCCCTCTTTTTAAGCTCTGTACCCAGGACAACCTCTGCAGGAAATTCTTCAAGGATAAATGCCTTTCCACTTTACAGTGGACAAGTCCTCAGACAAAGTAGGAGGGTTGATGTTACTTCTGATCCTCTTGAAGGGACCTCCAGTCTATGTTTACAGGAACTGAGAAGTAAGTACTATGACCAGAACTAGAGGGGCCTCTAGCCAGGTGGAGAAAAGGGACAATCTATTGGATCTGTATGAATCCAATGGCCCAACACAAGAGTATAACGCTTTAGTTGACACTGGCACACATGTACCTTGATGCCATCAAGATCTGTAGGGACAGAATCTATCTCTGTTTCTGGGGTGACAGGGGGATCTCAACAGCTGATAATACTGGAACCTGAGGTGAGCCTGACTGGGAACAAAAGGCAAAAAGGCTCCATTCTGATTGGCCCAGAGGTCCTGTGTGTCCTTGGCATAGATTACCTTGGGAGAGGGTGTGTTAAAGACCCAAGAAAGCATTGCTGGGCTTTTGGGATAGCTGCTGTGGAGACAGAGGAAATTAGACAGCTGAACACCTTGCCTGGTCTCTCAAAGGACCCTTCTGCTGTGGGACTGCTCAGGGTCAAAGAACAACAGGTACTGATCACTACCTCAACAGTGCATCATCAACAATACTGCACCTCATCCCTAAGGCGACCCTCATCCATAAGATGATTCATGAATTGGAGAGCCGAAGAGTGGTCAGTAAGACTCACTCACCCTTTAATAGCCCCATATATCCTGTGTATGAGTCCAATGGAGAGTGGAGACTGACAGTGGACTATCATGGCCTGGATGAAGTCACACCACCACTGAGTGCTGCTGTGAAAGATAAGCTGGAACTTCAGTACAAACTGGAGTCCAAGGCAGCAAATTGGTGCCATCATGGACATTACTAATATGTTTTTCTCTATTCCTTTAGCAGCAAAGTGAAGCCCACTGTTTGTTTTCACCTGGAGGGGTGTCCAGCCCACTTGGAATGGACTGCCCCAGGCATGAAAACAGCCCCACTATTTGCCATGGACTGATCCAGACTCTATTGGAAAAGAGTGAGGCTGCAGAATACTTGCAATACATTGGTGACATTATTATGACACAGCAAAGAAAGTTTAAACGGAAGAGGAGGAAGAGGCCCCACCATATAATCAGCTACCAGAAAATGAAAAGTGATACCTTCCCTTTACTGATGGCTCCTGCTGTATTGTAGGGTTACACTGAAAATGGAAAGCTGATATATGGAGTCCTATATGGTGAACTGCAGAAGCTATTCAGGGACAAGGTGGTTCAAGTCTATTTGTAGAGCTAAAAGTTGTCTAACTGGGTTTAGATATCACTGAATGAGAGAAATGGCCTGTGCTCTACCTCTATGCTGACTCATGGATGGTAGCAAATGCCCTGTGGTGATGGATGGAGAGATGCAAAAAGAGCAATTGGCAGTGCAGAGGTAAATGCATCTGGGCTGCTGAACTGTGGCAAGACTTCACTGGCCGGGTAGAGAAGCTAGTTGGAAAAGTACATCAAGTAGATGCACAAGTGCCCAAGAGTTGGCCGAAACAACAGACAGGTGGAATGGGCTGCCAAAATTAAAGTGTCTGAGATGGATTGTGACTGGCAATGATGAATTATTTCTGGATTACTGGGCCCAAGACACCTCGGGTCAACAGGGAAGAGATGCAACAAACAGCTGTGTTCTTGCTCAAGGGGTGGACTTAATAGTGGACATTGTCTTCCAGATTATCCACAACTGGGAAACATGTGCTGCAATCATGCAGGCCAAGAGGGTAAAGCCTCTGTGGTATGAGGAACCATGGTTGAAATATAAATATGGGGAGGTCTGGCAAATTGATTTCATCACACTCTTGCAAACCCACCAAGGCAAACACTACATTCTTACAATAGGGGAAGCAACCACCAGATGGCTGGAGATGTGCTGCACACAACTGACAAGACCACCATCTTGGGCCTTGAAAAGCAAGTTTTATGGCAATGTAGAATCCCAGAAAGAAATTAGTCAGACAATGGGACTTATTCTAAAAATGGCCTCATAGACAGCTGGGCCAGAGAGCACAGTATTGAGTGGGTATATTGTCTCTCATGCACCAGCCTCTGGGAATATCAAAGCCTCCACATATCAGAGAAGGGGATAAAGTCCCCATGGTGCATATGAGGAATATATGTTAGAGTAGACAGTTTGGATTAGTTCTGCCTCAAGCAAAGGGAAAGCTGTCCATGGGATTGTTTTTGGTGAAATGTCTACAGTCCACTGTAAAGTGGACCTGGGTGCCCGTGGTGGGTAATGCAGAGGGACGAGGAAATGCAATTTGTTCCTCAAGGGGACTTGATTTTTGGATAAGAACAGCTTGTAATGTTGAATTGTATAATATCATTTGCTGAATGACAGTGCCACTGTATGCCATAACAACCATGGACGATGAGCATGGACTGCTCCAGATGATCTCCAGTCATGACCTCCTAACGCGGCTTGCAACCACCCAGCAGCACACCAGCCCTCCTGCCCTGGAAGACACCTAGGACAGATAGAACGCACAGTCATGGACTAAATGAAATCAACAGATATCTTGGAGGGATGGCCACTGACTATAACTATGATATTCATGCTTTTGTATTTATATAGATATGTGTGTATATGTACATAGCTGGAAGGTGTACGATGTAAAATAGATGGTATAGAATCAGGAATGGATAATGTCCTAGTTTTGGCCAAGACAGGGTTAATTTTTGAAGTAGTCAGGAAGGGCACCTGTATTCTACACCACCTTGTGTCACTGCTGGGGGCAGAGGAAAACGGTGTCTCTTTCGATTGGGGTAGGATGGCAGTGGTTTGTGTTTTACATGGCTCTGTGTGGTGAGTTCTTGCCCATGAATCCTTTGCCTCTTTTTTGTACATTGTTGTTAGTATTGTTGCTGTTACTGTTCCTTATCACATTGCTGTTTCCAGTAAATTGTTTTTATGTCAAACCATGATCTCTTCCTTTTGTGCCTTCAGTTCTCCTCTCTAGCTCACTGCAGGTGGTAGGGGGAAGGTGAAGTGGGAGTGACGGAGCAACACAAGGTTTGGAGGGATTCAGTGGGAACACTAAATTACTGAATACCATTCCTAAACCATGACAATCCAATTTGTCTTAACATGAAATGAATAAGAAGATGGTTATAAGCACAATCAGCTCTGGTAGGTAAGAGACTGCAAATCTCTAATTTAAACTGGTCTGTGTGAAATTTTGTGGTAACTGAATTAGGGTAGACAGAGCTTACAGTTTTTCCAACAGCTTACAGTTGCTAACATGTACAGCAGGGAATATTACATGGTGAAACTTTTTCTCAAAAGTGCTAGGCAGTGGCAAGCCTATCATTCCCACCACCGAGGTACTTCCTTCAGCACACTGTATTTCTCTTCTGCCTACTCTTTCCTATGGGAGAAAAGCGGTCAGACTAGAAGATAAGTGCTTCTCTGTTTGCTCCCTTAAAGACCACCAGAATTATGCCATGGCTGTGTAAACAGCACCAAAGGAGCAGGTAAGTGTCCAGTATTTATGTGCTAAGTTTTAAGGCAGTGAAGACTTCCTTTGCCCTTAAAATAGTAGATGTGTGTTGAAGACAGGACTGCTAATGATAAACCAGACTTTGAGAAGGACATTTATGCAGGGTTAGCCGCTCTTTTGGAGCAGCACAAAAAGGTTGGGCCTTTCAGCAGCTTACTCAGATGCAGTGAGAAGATTGGTGGAGTGGCACAGTTACAAACTTGTGGTTCAGATGTTGCGGGTGGTTTTTTTTACCTTGATAATCTGTGTGTTTCTATCACAGTGAGGATCCCAGTAGGCACAGTAGTAAGTAGCAGCATCATCTGGAATTACATCTTTTATTGTAAGAACACACTGCTTCTGGACAGAACTTCTTTCAACCATGTATCTGTTTGCTTGAAAGCCACTTTCAACGGTAACTTTGCCTCCTGAAACAAACAGAAGCCTCTCTGGAGCTTCACCATCCTTCTGCTTATACCAGTGTATGATGATGACACCAAAATTTGCCTCTAATGTTTGAATTTCACATGTCATCCGTGCACTTTTTTGGAACTTGGTGATGGATATAGGACTCTGCATGGGAATTTCCTGTGGAACTCCATCTGGGAAAGAGAAAAGGACAAATTATGTCATTAGCTGGAATTCAGGTATTTGGAAAGATGCCTGTTATGGGTGCAAAGCCATGGGTGCCTGTGAGGAAAGGTAGGAAAATAAGGAAGTACTTACAAGACCAAAAGGCTGCGGCCGCAAGCACTACCAGCAGCAGCATGTTTGCTTGTCACGCTTTGCTCTCCCTGAGGTTCAGAAGAGGATGAAAGGGACTCCAAATGGAACTGTGTTGTATGAAAGGAGGAGGTGCCTCTCTTGAATGGTCTTCAGTGATGAATCAATCTTCTGTGTGCAAGCAGATGGGGTGTCTTTGCAGAAAACCTTCTCCAGGGTGTAGTCTTGCCTGCTTGTCAAGTAAATATGGGAAATATTGATAAAATGCAAGGATTGTGGCCCTATTAAACTCAGTCAAAGTGATTGAGAAAAGGTTGCAAGCAAGAACATGTCCAGATATATATGGTGGAGTGAAGGTTTCAGCCTGGAGGTTACCCTGGTGGCTAGTGAGTGCATACCTCACCAGAGGGGTGCAGAGAGGTGCACAGTGTCAGAGCAGGCGAGGACTGCCTTTTGCTGCTTCAGCTTAGTCACCTAGATGCAAGGTGCAGAAGTGCCCAGGGTGCCCCTGTGCTGGTATTGCCCTCCACCAAAGCTGAAGACCATCAACCTGCAGTGACTGCAGTGACTGCAGAAGCTCGACTGTTGGGACTTGCCTTTGCTTTGGTTTAGGGTGTGGGAGGAAATGCACAGCCACAGGATTTCAGTTTCACAGCTTAGCTGAGATGCAAATGCTTCTTGGAAAAAAGGTTGGAAAATAAAAGAGAACAGCCGTTGTCAACAGCCATTGCAGAGAGACATCTTGATGAGTGGATTTGATGCTGTGAGGTCTCCCCTGTGACTGGTAAGCCCAGGTTGTTGGTCGATGGGAGTGAAGATGAGTTGCTTCATTCTCCCTCCTGCTGGCAGTTGACCACATGCAGCATGCTGCTAGTAATCATGTTGTTAAGTGGTTTGGAAAGGTGCATGTGAATGCAGATCTCCAAGAAGGGTCAGGCAAGGAGAGACAACTGCCTCTGTGTGGTGGCAATGGAAATAATCCCCCTTCTTCCCGATAAATAAATGTGGGAATGCCTGTTTAATTTTCCATCAGGCCACCCTGAGGTGAAGGGAGGGAGAGTCAAGGAAGAGATCGCTTATCCCAGATGTATCCTGCATGGGCAACTATAGCTAATCAGAGTGAAAACTGCATTGCCTATGTTGAGGACCTGAAATCAAGCTGCTGTTGCCAAAAACTACCACGTATGAAACAGTAGCAGTACATTGTCATTCTTCTGATCACAAAGCAGAAAGCTGTCAGGCACCTGATTCCAGATGAAGAGTAAAGAATATGCCAGTGACTGGATCACACATGTTTAAATGCCTAATTTACAGACAGGTAACCCATCTAGGTTTTGTACTGTAAGCTTTCTAACACAGGAAGTCTCCAAGTAGGAATAATTACTGACCAAACATGATAGTGTCTATGCCAAGAAGACACATGCAGTGGCTGGAATATTGTTTTACAAAAGACCTTTCTAGGTTCAAATTATCACTAAATAGACTTGTCACTGATGAAATGGCCAAAATCTTTTCCGCAAAGAGCTTTGTTATCTAAAGCTATCTAAATAACTTCCTCCTTGTACATCAATGCTAACTAATCCTGATCACCTTCTTCACTTTCCTGTCTGTAAATGGTTTCCAGGATTAATGGCTCCATCACCTTCCCAGACTGAGATATGGCTAACCTGACTGCAGTTCCCTAGATCTTCCTTTTTCTCTTTCTTGAAAATAAGAGTGACTTTATAATAAGAGTGGACATCTTGAAAATAAGAGTGATTTGATTTCTTCTAGTCATCAGGAAACTGTGCAGATTGTTGTGACCTTCCAAAAGTAAGAGTGTCTTTCCAAAGGCATTGGCCAACTGCCTCAGCACTTGCGGGTACATTCCATCAGGCACCATGGACTTTCCATCTGGTCTCAGAGGCCTGGGATACCTGAAGGACATGGGTAAATGCTGAGGCAAAGGAAATACTGACTACCTCAGGGTTTTTCATGTCATACATCACCAGTTTCCCTGTTCCATCCAGCAGCTTTCCCTAGTGTTTCTTTTGCTGCTGCTGTATTTGTAGAATTCTTTCCTGTTCCCCTTTACCTCATTTGCCAAATTCAATTCTAGCTGGTTTATTGCTTCCTTAAGCCCATTCCTGCATGGTTGAACAGCAGCTCCATACTCCTCCTGGATCACCTGCCCAATTCCACCTCTTTTATACTTCATTTTTATGCCTGATTAAAGTCAGCAGCTTTTTGCTCACTCTTGAGGTAATCCTGCTGCCTCTAGTTGGTGTTCTAGGTGTCAGACTGGACCTTTCTTGAACTTGGAGGAGATTCTTGGATCTCAACTAGCATTCCTGAGCACTTCTCTCCAGGGTTGTATTCAATGTGATGCTTCCAAGCAGATCTCTGAAGAACTTCAAAGTCTGCTCTCTTGAAGTCCAGGGCTGAGGTCCTGACTTTTGCCCTGCTGCCTTCTCTCAGGAGTCTGAATGCCACTGGCTCATAGTCACTGCAGCCAAGGCTGCCCTTACCTTTCCACCCACAACAAGGTCCTTATTGGCTGCCCAATCACCCCTGTCAGGACATTGCTGCCAACTCACTCCTGAAACCTCCTAGACTGATTGTGAGAAATTCTCAGATCTCACAATACAATGACAAAAGGCAGGCTGACTGAAGTTAACATCAGAGGTCACATGTACTACAACCTATTTTTCAAATAGTTGAGGAAGATAGAAACATCCATAGCAAGATGTTATATGCTCAAATCACATAGAAACTTTAGCAAAAAATGTTCAGAGCCTGTAGAACTATAAATCCATCACTGTAGAGGTATTTGTGCTCATTTTTAAAGGATACTGAACATGTCCACTCCAACTCAGAAAATGTAAGACACAAAAGTATCTCAGTGTTTCGATCTAGCTTTCAGGAAAATGCCAGCTTTCCTGGAACCAGTCTTTGATTGTAGAATGATTTCTAAAACTCAGTACACTTAACCCAAAGGCTCTGAGAGTCTCTGCTTGTCTGCGCCATAGCTCATGGCTGAGGATTTCAATTTACATCTTGGACATATCAAATGAGGAATTGTGACAATAAAATTAGGTTTTCTGTGCTATTGTAGGACTTTTTAGTGACTGAAATGCAAAGGAAGGCAAAAGAAAAATATTAAAGAGGATGTGCAAGATCAGCTGGTCTTCCCCCCTTCTTTCCTATTCCCATCTCTTTTTCAAGAGAAAATACTGAGGGATGAAGAAATGTTGCTCTGCTTGCTAGAATTCTAACAGAGAAGAGAAATCTATAAGTCACACACAGATACTGTGTTCACTGTCAGGTGAGTGCTTTCAGTAAAATCTAGCCTTCACTTTAGGAGCAATGTTTCACATATTTATCTTAAAGTGACACAAAGGCTTCACTTTCTGGATGTTGTAGATAAGTCTGAGTACTGAAATGATATACTGATTGTCAACATCAGATATTTAACAGTTGTCATAAGACGTTGTTTTTCCTCTCCTGCTGCAGAAAATCATGAAAGGGGTGGAATAAGGAAGTATTTGAATTTTGAGCGGAGTTCACAGCTTGTGGTTCAGAGCACAAAGAGTCTTTTTGTAAGGCTTGTCTTTGACAAAGTAATGCTGTGTTTTGATAATACCAGTACGCACAGTAATAAATGCCAGAATCCCTCAGGGTTAAAAAATTTATCATGAGATGATATACGGGCTGAGTAGGATCACTCCAAACTTGAAATTTGTTCCTATTATTGTTGTCATCAAAAATAGGTGTCCCTCCAGACTCGTACAGTATCCTCTTCGGTGGCTCTCCGGGAAGCTGCCTGTACCAGTGCACAGTGTTTTTGTCCTTCAGTTGACATGACATGCTGACAGACATGCCCTTCATCTGATTCTTCATCTCTGGGGTTTGCTCTGGCACTGACTGCATGTCTACACCTGGAAATGAAAGCAGAGAAATTGCATGAGGGGAGAAACTCCTGGAGTTTGGGACCAGGCTTATGTTCACTGTAGACAGGAAGGAGGGAGGAGAGGAAAAAGGTCTTACAAGACCAAAATGAAGTTGCAAGAAGGGCTGGAAACAGCAACATACTGCCTGTGCAGATTAGACCTGAAAATGAAATAAATAGAGACAGAAATGTTATAAAGCCCTTTGGGTGGACCAAGCATCAAATGACTGGGAGGAGGAAATTACTCATTCAGCACATCCAATGGTCGTTCTTCAACACACTACCACAGAGGGTGTTAAATTTACTGACAAGCTAAGGCATGGCAGGAACAGCATAGAAAGGACAAAAAAAATACTCAATCTGAAAAAAACCTTCTTCATCCATCTACCTGCTAGACTTATATCAGACTTACCTACTGAGCACACAAACAAAAACTCAAGTTGTTCACCCTGGCCCTTCCCAAAGATGTTGTCCTCTCCTCAGAGACCTCAAAGCTGTCCCAGAAGAATGTTCCACCAGCCTTTCCTTAGAACTTTGGAAAATCATAGAATAATAGAATGCTTTGGGTTGGGATGGATCTTAAAGATCATCTAGCTCTCACCTCCACCCCGTGGGCAGGGATGTCACCCTCTAGGTCAGGTTGCTCAGGGCCCCATCCAACCCAGCCTGGAACACATCAAGGGATGGAGCATCTAGGTCTTCTCTGGGTTGTCTGTTCCAGTGCCTCAGAGTAAAGAATTTCTTCCTAACATCTACTTGAAAGCTCTTTCAGTTTAAGACTCTTCCACCTTCTTCTATCACCATCTACCTACCTCTACAAAAAGATTTGTTTTTTGTAAGTGCCCTTTAGATACTGGAAGGCTTCAATAAGGTCTCCCCTAAGCATTTTCAGTCCAGGCTGAACAGCCCCAACTAGGCCTTAACTAGGCCTGTCACTAGTAGTGTCTGCCAAGGTTCAGTACCGGGTCCAGTATTGTTTAATTTGTTCATCAATGACTTGGAGAAAGAGGCAGATGCCTCCTCAGTTCACCGACAGCATGAAGCTAGAAGGAGTGGCTGATACCCCAGAGGTNTGGGATGGATCTTAAAGATCATCTAGCTCTCACCTCCACCCCGTGGGCAGGGATGTCACCCTCTAGGTCAGGTTGCTCAGGGCCCCATCCAACCCAGCCTGGAACACATCAAGGGATGGAGCATCTAGGTCTTCTCTGGGTTGTCTGTTCCAGTGCCTCAGAGTAAAGAATTTCTTCCTAACATCTACTTGAAAGCTCTTTCAGTTTAAGACTCTTCCACCTTCTTCTATCACCATCTACCTACCTCTACAAAAAGATTTGTTTTTTGTAAGTGCCCTTTAGATACTGGAAGGCTTCAATAAGGTCTCCCCTAAGCATTTTCATGTCCAGGCTGAACAGCCCCAACTAGGCCTTAACTAGGCCTGTCACTAGTAGTGTCTGCCAAGGTTCAGTACCGGGTCCAGTATTGTTTAATTTGTTCATCAATTACTTGGGGAAAGAGGCAGATGCCTCCTCAGTTCACCGACAGCATGAAGCTAGAAGGAGTGGCTGATACCCCAGAGGTCTGTGCAGCCCTTCAGAGGGATCTTGACAGGATGGAGAGATGGTCAGGCTACTTCCCACCTGAGGGCATCTGTCTACAACAGTGTGGCAAATGGTCAGATTTGTACAGTGTTGTTTTAAGTCGGTGTGGAATTCATGAGGCTGGTTGAATATAACATGAGCTGGGCTCTCTGCTGCCCTCACACCTGGATCGAGCAAGGTGTCACAACCAAAGGATGGAGGTCTCACAGCCCTGTGTTATTTCACTGAGGCACAGAGAAGCACCTGCACCTATGTATCACACCTTGCCCTCACCCTCCTTTCACCCTGAAAGGTGAGACTTGCTGTAGGTTGGGTCTGATGAGAAGAAAAGGCACACAAAAACTCTGTGGAAAGGATCACACAGCAAAGGCTGCCTCAGACACTGGAGTTGGGCCAAAGTACTTACTTCACCTTTCGTGTTAACTATAAATTCTGACCAAAAGTGACATTCTAATTGAAATATTTAACTTTCATGGTCCTTGGAATGCAAATGAGGAAGAAAATTTAATACCTATATTATCAAACCCCATCTACAGCATGCGATTGCTCTATCTCATCGGAGAAGGCCAAAAATGCATAGTATAAAAGGGGGGCTTTGGGGCAGTGTTGGGGGTTGGGTTTTTCTTTCCTTTTCTTTCTTTGTTACTTTTGTAATTTTTTTCCCATTAAGTTGCTAAGAAGCACTGATGGCTGGGTGCTTGAGACAGCAAGGGAAGTCCTCTGTTTTTTGTGAGTTTCTCTGGGATTGGGGGGGAACACACAGAGATATCGCAAGAATAGAGGGTTGGGGCAGCTGA
Organism: Irena cyanogastra; assembly: GCA_013397155.1. Classification (NCBI taxonomy): domain Eukaryota; kingdom Metazoa; phylum Chordata; class Aves; order Passeriformes; family Irenidae; genus Irena; species Irena cyanogastra. The sequence continues at coordinate 206,109 of VWZV01015691.1, read as the reverse complement.
GAACTCTCTCTTGCTCTGGGTTTCAGAGGAGAATGGTTGGACCTGCAGCTTGAGAAAAGGAATTTGCTGCCTCCACCATAACCCATCTAGGGGCTGCCTGTCTTCTGCTGCTGGGCCCCGCCCCCCCGCCCTGCCGGGACATCCTACAGTTTCTAGCTACCGCTGCAGAGCTCCTGATACATCTCCTCCACCACCCTGGGATTTCTGCTCATTGTTGCTGTCCCAGCTTGCTGCTTCCAAGAGTCCTGCTGGGGCACTGGGATTGACTTCCCCAGGGAGTTCTGTGAAGCAAAGCCTCGCTTCCATCCAGTTGCATGCGGAATCATTGCACCTGCCGCGCCCACCGAGAGCCAACAGCGTCCCCTGCCGGCTCNCTGATGGCTGGGTGCTTGAGACAGCAAGGGAAGTCCTCTGTTTTTTGTGAGTTTCTCTGGGATTGGGGGGGAACACACAGAGATATCGCAAGAATAGAGGGTTGGGGCAGCTGAGAACTCTCTCTTGCTCTGGGTTTCAGAGGAGAATGGTTGGACCTGCAGCTTGAGAAAAGGAATTTGCTGCCTCCACCATAACCCATCTAGGGGCTGCCTGTCTTCTGCTGCTGGGCCCCGCCCCCCCGCCCTGCCGGGACATCCTACAGTTTCTAGCTACCGCTGCAGAGCTCCTGATACATCTCCTCCACCACCCTGGGATTTCTGCTCATTGTTGCTGTCCCAGCTTGCTGCTTCCAAGAGTCCTGCTGGGGCACTGGGATTGACTTCCCCAGGGAGTTCTGTGAAGCAAAGCCTCGCTTCCATCCAGTTGCATGCGGAATCATTGCACCTGCCGCGCCCACCGAGAGCCAACAGCGTCCCCTGCCGGCTCTGACCGTAACTACACCAAAGGGGAAAGTGCCGGCAGCCAGTTGCTGGGAACGCCGTTACGGGGTGTCTGGCTCTGTTTATTATTAATGCTGTAGTTGTTGTTGTTTTGTTTGCCTTGTTATACATACTAGTAAAGAACTGTTACTTCTATTCCCATATCTTTGCCTCAGAGCCCCTTAATTTCAAAATTATAATAATTCTGAGGGAGGAGGTTTCTATTCTCCATTCCAAGGGAGGCTCCTGCCTTCCCTAACAGACATCTGTCTTTCAAACCAAGACAGTCAGAAAGAGGTGGAGCGGCAGAAAAAAGTTTTGCCTGCTTCAGATTGGTCAATAGACTGTGTCTCTCCTCCTCTCCTGAGGGGAAGGACTTTGGTGAGCTTTGCACCTCCAATTGCATAGGAACAGGCCTAGGAATACTTAATTATATTTGTCTATCTATCTATCTATCTTAGAAAAGATAGGCAGCTTTTAATTTCACTGTGCATCAAGAATTACAGATATAGAAAATGCCATGTAAATGATTGACTGCACTGACTAGCCATAACACATTTCTTTTGAATGCATGAAATCAGGAGTTCCCCTGGCAGTAGTGTCTTGTCAGCAGCAAGGTGATTGGACCTCTGTGCAAGTGCCTGCCTTCCTTGATAATGGGGTTGTAGAACCAAATAAGAAAAATACAGCTGGTGGCTCTATCACAAGACAGCCTCAGTGGCTGTGCAAAAACCAGAGTGAAGCGTGCATTTCTACCAGACAGTTATTTGCTGCCCCTTGCTTTTTCTTTTACTTTCCCTGATTTCAAAGGCTGAAAATATGCCCTACAAAGACTTTATAGCAAATGGTCCCCTGGGGAGCAGCCATCATACATCATACTCTTCCCTGAGAAAAACTTCACATTATCTGACCCAAGAGAGAGAATCCTCTGGATCTTTTTTAGGCCTTTGTCAATACCACTGTACACAAATAAATCTCATGTTACAACCAGTACAGAAAGTTAATACTCTTCTGTTGTCCTTGTGATAAATACATGAGGTTTTGTCAGGTCCTGTACTGCAGATATATCTACAATGAAAGAACAAAAAAAAAAAAACTTGCATGGACAGGGGGTTGTGAATACCCTTGCCAATGAAATTTCACTGCAGCTCTCCTCAGAGCTGTCTGGCTGAGCAGTGCTGTATCATCATTTCTATATGTTCCCTGGCTTAATCTGCAGCTTGTCCTTGTAAATAGTCTTCACAACTTTCTTGGAACAGTCTTTTCAGGTGTTGCCCAGTATAATGTCCTTGCCTACAGAAGTCATTGTCATCATAACCATTAAGCTGGAAGTTACTACCTATAAGTATCACCTGTATCTCCACCATCACCTGCATTTGAGGCCTCTCAGGCTAGATCTTAAGTGCAATGCTGTGCTCTCCCCCCAATATTTCTTAATTTTTGCTTTCTCAGACTGCATTTGGGAAAGTACCCATATTGTTCAGAGATGATCTGTGTTACTATATAATTTAGCTGCAATGCCATAACCCACAGGCGTGCTCATTTTCCCCAGCACAGAGCATTATACCACCTAAATTGTAGCATATCTTCGCTTTTCTCCTTGTCTGATATTCATGTAAAGATACTCAGCATAAACATGTTGGGGTGTTCTAGAGGTAGGAAAGTGCAATTATGATTCTCTGTGTTTGACAGAAAGCTTGCCCCTCAGTGCACAGGCAGCTTTCTGTACAGGCTGCCTGTCACCTTCTAGTTCTGTAGAAATGCCAGTAGGCACAGTAGTAGGTACCTACATCATTGGGGTTAATGTCATTGATTGTGAAAGCGCAGACATTTGTACTTTTCTTCAAAGAAGAATACTTGTTGCTATAGGAATTGTCATCATAAGAAAATGCACTGGGTCCAATACACAGAATCTGCTCTGGACCCTTGGCGGGTACATGTTGGTACCAATGTATATATGCATACTGGAAGTCAGGAACACCCTCGGCTATACAGTCCATTGGTGTACTTGTCCTGTGCCCTCTGGTAATGGATACTTCTCTCTGCTTTAGAAGCACTTGTGCTTGTCCATCTAGAAAGAAAGAGAGAAAACAGAACAAATACTCTTAGCTTGCTATTCATTTACACACATAAACATCGGATGCTTCCTTCCACTACCCTGTGTCATGGCGATGAAGGGAACCTACAAGACCAGGTTGCAGCCAGGGCCAGGAGAGGAAGAAGCAGCATCCTGAGTGCTCTTGCCTGTGTCTGTCCTCAGGAGGAAGTTTGCAGCACTCCCAGCAGGGTCAGAGAGCGGCAACTGAGGAAAGGAAATGACTCACTTGGGCCTTTGAAGAGGTTGTCCTGGCAGGTGTTGTCTGAGATAAAGCAGCCTGATTGAACCCTGCTAAATTAACAGTCAGATTATAGCTTTACATAAGGGGCACAAATCTCTCTCTCTCTTCCTCCCTCCCTCCCCCCTCCAATTACCTTAACAAAGTAATTTTGTAGTCTGAAGCAAATTTTACCACTGCATTTAGACTAGTTGAAAGCTTCTAAACAACGACTTTTTCCTTGGTCTTTTGGACCAAGGAAATTGACTTTTCCTCAGGTTGGCTGCCAATAAAACATAAGAAAGTAAAATTCAAATCATGGAGCTAAATGAATTGGAGGGGTGTGAAATTACTGGTCATGACACAGTTTAAACATTGAAGACCAGGAAAATACACAGCAGACATTTGGGAGCTCAAAAACAAGATTGTTGAGTTTGTGACTGTTTCTTGTCACAGGTAAGATGAGATGCTACACTTCAGAATTGCTTCTCCAAATGCTGGAAAGAATCACAATGCAAAGAAACACAAATGCTTTTCAACCCCTATAGGCCTAGTTTAAAATAAAGACAATTAGGTCAAGCAAAACATAGAAATTACTTTGTCCAATTCAAAGTAATTTTTCAAATGCAAGGTCACTTCTAGCTCCCTTGGAAAGAGAACTAAACCAATTCTCCTTTTCCTGTTGATGTCATGTCATTTTACTTATGTTAGCCAGCTTTATTTTTTCCCCAAGCATTTTCACATAGATCCAGTAACTGCTGTCCTACAGTTGTGCCAGGAATCTGATCTTTCAATCTTCTGTGAAATGCAACTGGTGCCTCAGTGCTCGGTGTGCTCTGGAGATGCCATACTGGAGACTGGCAATACTGAGTCCTTTGGAATAGGAACACAATGGTCCTGTGACTTTATCTATATGTTGTTTGTTCATAAACAGAAAGACCTAAAATAACTCAAAGGAATGTCTTTCTGTTTGCAAAAACAAAAAACATCTGTTCTATAGTTGCAGTCTTGCTATGTAGGATGAGAAGCCTCACTGAAGTCAATTAGGAGATTTGTGTTTTAACCTAAATGAAAATCTGATCAACTCCAAAAAGAAAACAAGGAGAAAATAAAGCCTGATTCTCAAGTGACAAAGAAGTATAAAATGGGTATAATGCATCTGCAGTCTTGACTGGTGCTTCAAGTTTGTTTTCACTTATAACCTTCTATTCTGCTACACAAATGACAGAACTTTGGTTTTATTTCAAAGATGTTGCTTGAATGGTAGTGGAAATAGAAAGACTTTCCTGCTTGTAGTAGGACCCTGCTTTTAGCCAAACCTGTCATCTTATAAACCCACTCAGAGGCAATTCATCCTGGCCCAAAAAATGCCCTTTTTGTTGGCTGTAGTGTGCATCTGCAAAGCTCAGCAGCATCTTTTGTGTCTGGTTGTCTGTGCAACCTGAATCAAAGCTTTTGGCAGTGTTCCTGCATGTAGTCAAACACTCCAGGTTCTTATTTGGAAAGTAGAACATGTCTTTGTGCAGGTCTCCTGTGGCTTTCTACTACTGTGCATCCCAACTAGTAGTAGGTGTCAGAGCCTTGCACCATTACTTTGCTCACTGCCAGGGTGCAGACAGATTTGCTGGGATATTTCTCCACAGTAAACTTCCCCTCACCAGACTGGTTTTCAAGGAAAAACCTGGAGGACATGTAGGCAACACACTTGGGAGCTGCATTGACCCTCTTTTGGTACCAGTGAATAAAAATGTTGCTAAAATCAGGACTGGAGATATGGCAATTGATTAGCACTGTTTTGCCTTCTGGTGATGGATATGGGGGTCTGCTGCAAGTCTTGTGCAGAGCCACCTGTGGCAATAAAATATTAAAAATAGAGAAGCTGAGATATGAGAGCATCCCCTTTTCCACTGGCGACTGTGCAGGCAGCAGGATGAGCAGGGCACATACAAGTACAAGAAAAAACAGTTGCCAGGAAGAAAGTGCTCAGCAACCACATCATCACTGGTCTTCTTAGGGCTTCCTTATAGGCAAAGGGTCAGCGTCAGCCTCAAGAGGGGGGTGAAGCAGATCTGAGTGGCAGAAAACTATCCAATGAGTCTGTGCCAGCTACAAGTTAAGTAATGATACATGAGCCATTTCCTTTTGGTTAACTCTTAAACTGAAGGGGAAAAACCCAAAGAGACAACATCTCCCCCTGCCCCAACCCCCAAAAAACCACTCATCTCCAAAACTCACCTTTGTAAGAAGAGAGCTCACTACTGAGAAAAACGAGGGGTTTTTTCCCTTCTTTTTCATTTCCACAGGGAATTTGCCTGGATGATGAATAGAGTCACCTTTTTCAAACTTTGCTTGTTCTACTGTGAGCCCTAGATGTATTTGCCAGATAAGGTACTAGACAGAGATCAGCTTAATTTTTTACCTCTCTTACAGACTGCTGTTGCGGAGGATGATTTTTCATCCCATGATGATACATCCAAAATGTTTCTTTTAACAATTTGTCCTATTTGTTTTGAACATTGAACATCAAATAGGATCCTGTAATACAGCTTCTACTAGAAATCCCTCTTCCTACAGTCATTGTTTGGAGTTATCCAGTATGGCAAAAAAAGTCCCAATGTTTTCAAACTTTTACTGATGACTCCAATAATTAAAAAATCACAAATATACATCAAAAGTATGCCTGACCAGCAAACATCTTCCATTACCTGGCCCTGCAGTTGCTGGTTTTCACATTACTCAGTAGGTGGGATTTCTCTCTGCCTATTAAGGCCACTGTCTTCATAGTCAGGCTTTTCCCATGGTCTTGTTAACCTTACAAATTTTAGCAGGCTGAAATGTAATTTTAGCTGTCTAGCTTAAATAGAGGTATTTTGTAGTACAAACTTATATGACATGTCATCAGTAGTAATACACTCATTTTCATATTCTTATGCTCTGAAATCAGCAAGAGAGCTCTTTTTAGAACATGCTTTCTATGCATCTAGTGTAGTTTACTATCTGATTTTTAAATCAAAATAGCGATTAAAACTATTCAACAGGTGATTGGCCCTTCTGAAGACAAATGCAGCACATGGGCCTAAGTATTTTTTTATCACCTGGCATTAATCAAACAGACCAGAATCTCTTTTTTAAGAAAGGTCAATACTGAGATCTGAAAACCTGCTAATGAACAGCTGTCTTACATGGCTATCTCCCATCTCCACTGCTTCCTCATCCAGACCATCTGAAAAAATGTGTAATGACAGTTTACTGATACTGTTGCTATTGGGGTTCTTTGTTTTTAAAGTAGAAACAAATTGCTTACACAAGATATGATTTTCCCAGCATCATGTAGTAATTCCCACACTTCCACACTTTCTAATTCAGCTCCCAAATTTATTTGAGTTTCACATTCAAAGTCCAAGGGGTCTTCCTATGTGTATGCTAAGAGTCCCATGTTTCTGTAAATAGGTCTTGTTTGTACTGGACTTTTATTTGATAAATATACCACAGCTTAGCATCTTCTCACAGCTGCTTATTAATTGTCATCATTTAACAGCCTCAAAGAGAGGAGTCAACAACCTAGGGAGGGACAGACAGCATAGAACAAAGTAGGATACTTCATAAGATACCTCTCATTAACTCTCGGAAAGACTGCACTTGTATTGAATTGCTCTGGAGTACCAAGAGGGGGCTGCGGCAGACACTGCTATGTGGCTCCTAGAATGGCCTCTTGGAAATTACAGGTATGTGCAATCCCTTCTGTTTCCTGCCCAGGCTTCAACTGAAGATAGTTTGGGAAGAAACTCAGTTAGAGGTGGGTTTCTCTCATAAGGATTCTCCAGCATTTACTTTGCCCTTCCCAATTTACACCTGGACATAATTTTCTTTTTCCATTTCTCTGGGTTTCACATCTGTAAAGCTGCTTATCCTGGGGTAAAACTTTGAAACTGCCATGAGACATGTAAACTCAGCAATTTCATCCAAAATTCCCTCTTTCCCCTTAGTCATTTAGGATTGCTTTTCTCCCTTCCTCCTTTCCCCCATCTTGGATGTGCCCAGTTTCCTATCAAGCACTTCTTGACCTTTCTGGCTGCTGTTTTTCCATGTCTAGACAAAGAAGCTGGCATGAGAGCTGGGGAGCACCTACACAGGTCTTACTGGGCAGAGATATGCTTTATTCTCCTGGCATCCACACAGCAAACCTTCCCAAACCCAAACTGGCTACATGTATCCTTGTATGAGCACCTCCTCCCTGTCCTCTGGCCTTTGCTTGTTGCGCTGCCTGAGATTGTGAGTGCTCAGACATCTATATGCTTAGACAGCTAGCTTAGGCATTTTCTAACATACTTAACATTGATTGCAGGTTAGTCTTACATTGTGTGACAACATAACAGTGGTAAGGCGTTCAGTGTACCAAGACTTGAGTAGGAGATCATAAATAAAAATAGGAACAATGTCCTTATATCCTAGGAAAAATACTTTGTGCCCAGGGTCTTCTCTTTTTCCACAATACCATTTCACTTTTTCCTGTGCATATTGCCTCTCATCATGGGAAGGAGAACACAACTCCAGTTGTGTAATACTGATGTCTTAAGTTTTAGCTTTCATATTTTTCAGATTCTGTGCTATCTAGGGGTGTAGCTCTGAGCTTCATATTAAGTGTTAGTAGGTTCTCTTCTCAGGGTAGGTAGACAAAACAATCCTTTTCCAGCTTGAGACCAAGGACAACCTTTACAAGCTTCAGGCCAAAAGGTATAAACAATAATAAATGGCGAACTGAAGAAGAGGCAAATAAGGAGGATGGGACTCCATAACCTGAAGCTATAATTGGACAATTAACTCCAATATGCAAATGGACCAAAACTTATAAAAGTGTGAGACCTTGCGACCAGTTGTCCATTTTGTGACCATTTTGGATCCATCTTGTGTGTGGCCCTGGCCAGGCTCTTGTACTGCCCAAGGTGTATCCTTTAAGGCCTTTCAATAAATACCTACTTTATTCCTTTAGCTCTGTCTAGTCTCTGTTCCAGGTTCAGCCTCTCATGGCATTAATACTCCTCCCATTTCATCACATAATGCATAACACAATAAGCGACATGCCTTCACCCCACCCCAATAAATCTGCACCACCCCGTATCTGGGATATATTCAGTGAACACACCAGTTGTGTTTTAGTGAGCAGTGGTACAGTTTTGACAAGTCAGGGTTTTTTTTTACTATTTTGCAGTAAAACAATGGTGGAGGAGGGTCATACACACTATGTAGCTGTGGTCTCATCAGACCATGAATTGAATAGGGATGTTTCTCCAGACATCTCCCTCTTCCTGAGGAAGGGTTCATGACCTGGCTGTTTCCTCCCTGCTGGCACGGGCATGCCCATGAACAACCTGGTGAAAGAGCACTGCTGGAGCGTGACCTCATCCTTCTCTCCCTCTCTGCCAACTCTAAGGTCAGTTGCAAAATCTCAGACTTGCAGCAGTGAGCTCAGCTGGGCTTGATGATGCCTAGCCAGAAACTTCTCTATGTTGAAGTGCCATACTTGAAAAAAGAGTAATTCTTCACCCTTTCCCTAGTCTTCATCTGTTTTGCTTATTGACTGAGAGCATAACTCCCCACAGGTAGGTATGATTTCACAGAGATTACTTTTGAAACACCAAACACAGCAATGGGTCATTCACAGACAGACATAACCATGACAGCAAACAGAATAGTTAAATTAAATTTCTGCTAAATGTTCCTTTTATGACATGGGGGATTTTGTTAAGATAGTTGGTTGTTTTGTTTGGAGAGCAGTGTGGTTCCTGCCTGGAGTACTACTAATGAGATTGTATCTAGTAGGCTGATGAGAAAGCGTCAAATTGAACATAAAGAAAACCGTATTTTCATTGAATGTTAAAATCAATAGGAGAGCGAAGTTTGGACCTTATCAGGACTAAATCAAAATATCTGATCAGTGCAGGCACTACTTACTCACTTGGATATAGGAAAAATATTATTACACCTTAAAGCATATGAAAAAGTGTACCAAAAGCATATGCACATCTCTAGCCACATTCATAGTTACAGGGAGAGACATCCTGTGTTAACCTGCGCACATTAACAGCCATGAACAATCATGACTATAGTATCACCGCCAGCTTCTCCATCAGCACTGAAAGCAAAGATAATTAATTCTATCCTCTTCAAAGTGAAGCACAAACCTCTGCAGTCTTCAACCATTCAAACTGGATGAAAGAAAGTACTCAGTTCGGAAATCCGTCATGTTAATAAACTATCACAGCATTTGCAAGGTGTCAACCCCTGCATCTACCTCCAGAGTCATTGCATTTTATGGCCATTTGGTAATGGACTCAAAGTAACTGACCACACAAATAAATCTCTCAGTAGTTTCACAGGGTGTGAGGGTTTGCTCAAAAGAAGGTCATTTCTAAAGAGTAAAATCATTGAATAGATGAAGAAAAGTCATGCAAAGCAGATGTTGTTTTCATCTGATCATTCATGATGAGAACATAATTACATTAAATTTCAAACTCATTCCCTTGCCATTTTATTAGGGAGAGTTTTAAGTCTGTCAAAAATGGTATGAAGTTGCAAACCACAAAACCTGCTAAGCTCTGCCCAAAGTGTTTAATACTGGAAACCAAGTTACTTCATCAGCTCATTCCTTATTATGCTGACAGAACTTGCTTCCTACTGCCTACCAATATTTCTGGGGTTGATGCAGAGCAAAGAGAACTGCTACCAGACCTGACAACCTTTAGTCAAGCCATCTGGAAACACGATTAAATTTCTAGAATTTAATCTTCCTGCCAGTCTCAGCATCACTGCTTTTCTCAGCTTGGAGAGGCCAGGATGGCTGGGATGGTTGCTGGGACAGCAGCACTGAGGTTCCAGCATGGAGGTTGTGAGCTAGGAGGAAATGGGGGTACACGGTTGTGGTGCTGCCACAATGAGGCTAAGGATGATGACAGCCTTTGCTGAGCAGAAGACTTGCACAGGCATCCAGAGAAGCATCCCTTTGGGAACCAGCCCCTAGGTATATTTTTGGGAGGTCTCTGCTGGCTTGTTTGCCCCCTCTTGATCTTTCCATCCTTTGTATAAAATGCAGAGCAGTGCAGCCCTTGGTCACTTCAGCATATTTTAAATATTCCTAGGACCTTCTGTAATGGCAGGGCATGTTACATAATCCTGAAAGATAACTTTTCTTGGTTGTTTAAAAATATTTTCCTGCAATTAATAATTTAGCTATTTACTTACCACAGGTAGACTATAACATTATTTTAAGCAGAAGTAGCATGTAAAATTATTTATCCTCTTAAACCAACATTGTCACTTTGAATTGAACCAGCTGAATAACTTACTATTTGGTGCAGATTTACCATGTTTGGTATACAACATGTTTTAACATGTATGAAATACAAGGATATGTTGCTCTAATGACTTGAGCTGCAGCTTGATAGAGTAGTTTTCTGCCTTTGTTTGCCTGCAGATTGAAGTAGCCAGTTAGCAGGCATAAAACCGATTTTTTTTCTGGTATGGCACTGAATTTGCTGTGTGTGGCTGCAGACATTAGCTGACTTCAGCTAATGAGAGATATTAATGAAACAAACTCATAGTTGAAGATTGAGCCAAATGACAGTTTATTTGGGCAATGCTAATTCTAGCATCTACTACCCTCTGCTGGGTATAAAGGAGTAAAACTCTCAGAAGCCCTTTGTGAGCAGCTGTGCAATCCATAGGCATGGATGGATGCCAAGAATTCCTACTCTGAGATTTTTAAGCAAAACTATTTAACATCTGTCTTTTAAATTTGCATGAGTTCTTTTTAGGTGGACAGTAGTGTAATATTCTTTCTTGGCTAGAAGACACTTAAAGATCCTCAGCATTTGCACAGCCTCTCATGTGAAACATCTTACAGACTTAAAATGCAGGGTTCTGTATCTCTGCCAAAGACTATGGACAACTTCCACTTTTGTATGCATCTCTATGACACTTTGGGAGTTACACAACCATGACAGATTTGTCAGATTTTAGCCACTCAGAGAACCTTGCATGACCTGGTGTAGTGGAGGCTGGCTGGATGCCAGGCACCCACCAAATCTGCTCTCTCACTCCCCTCCATAAACTGGACAAGGGAGAGAAAATTTAACAAAAAAAATTAACAAAATTTATCAAATTTACCTCATGGCTTGAGATAACAACTGGGAGAGATCACTCACTAAATATGGCCATGGACAAAATACACTCAACATAGAGATTTGAATTAAATTTATTACAACTAACAAAATCAGAGCAGGATAGTGAGAAGTAAAATAAAACCTTAAACATACCTTTCCTCTACCCTCCCTCCTTCCCCACCCTACCTCCTTCCCCAGTGGGGCAGGGAGACAGAGAACAGGGATTATGGTCAGTTCATCACCTGTGGTTTCACCTGCTCTCAGGGAGAAGAGTCCTTCCTCTGCTTTGTAGTGGGGTCTCTCTCACAGGAGACAGTTTTCCAAGAACTTCTCCAGCATGAGTCCATCTCATGAGCAGCAGCTTCCTGTGAAATGCTGCAATGTGAGCCCATCCCACAGGCAACAGTCCTTGCCAAACTGCTGCAGTGCAGGTCATGCTTCCACAGGGTGCAGTTCTTGAACAACAGGCTACTCCAGAGTGGGCTTTTCTCTCCATGGGCCTCCCACGGGGTCACAGCCTCCTCTCAGGCATCCACCTGCTTTGGCAAGGGCTCCTCCATGGGCTGCAGGTGGATCTCTGCATCTCCTTGGTCCTCCATGGGCTTCAGGGGCACAGCTGCTTGCTTCATCATGGTCTTCACCACCAGGCAGTGGAATCCCAGTTTTGGTGCCTGGACCACTTCCTTCCCCTCCTTCTCTACTGACCTTGATGTCTGCAGAGTTGTCCCTCTCCCATATTGTCACCCCATTCTTCTCGGGCCACAATTACAACTGTGCAATAACTTTTCTCCTTTCTTCTTAAATCTGTTATTACAGAGGCACTACCACCATTTCCAACTGGCCCAGTCTTGACAAGCATTATGTCCCTCTTTGGAGCCACCAAGGACTGGCTCTGCCAAACATGAAGGAAGCTTCCAGCAGCTTCTCACAGAAGCCTGTAGACTCCACTACCAAAAACCAGGCCATGGAACCCCAGTACACCTTATCATTTGGCAATTACGTGTTAACCTGCACAGTTAATTCTTCAAAATTACGTGTTTCATTTCTTTTTTCATTCACTGACATACAGCCATATTCTTCCTTCCATTTCAGGTCAATATGTTTAATTTTAAAAACTTTAATACAGAGATGTTGACTTTCTTATGAATTAAGTTTAGAAATCTGGACTATCTTAACCTTCTCCTTTGCAGCATGTACCTTGGAAATGTAATAATTTAAGTATATAACTACTTACCTTTCCAGTGCATTGATGATCTTGGTCCAGTTACACCTTGTACCTCAAGCAGTCTGTCTAGGCAAATATAAAGGCACTATTAGTGACCGGGGGTTTATCTGGTTCATGCAAAAGCCTATGCTCTGGTAGCACCAAAAGAAACCCCAGCCCCTTTTCTCCTCTGAAACCAGGCTGAGGACATAGAGGACTTTGCATTTGTTGACTGTCTTCACCAGATATAAGTACCACTGGCTCCTGAAGACTCAAGTTTTGGTGGCTGCACAGTACTTTGTTGTTACCTGCATTGCATTTAGTGCCTGTGGCTGGATAGAAAGCCCACAGACACACAGAGTTGTATTTCTGCTACTGTCTGGATATTTTCTTTCATGAAAATTTCCTTTAACTGCTATTAAGCATCTGAATATGCAGCACAACCCTCTTATGAATAATTTCAGCTTTTGAAAATTAATGCTAATTAAAAGGTCTTCCTGTTGGTTACAGGAGAAACCATTTGGAAAGTGCTGCATTTTCCCCTGTGTGATGCTTCTGTGCTGATTAAACAGGCCAGAGTGAAAAGAGGGAAAGATATAGCTGAGATGCTGGCAGAGACATGGTGAACAAAACATCAGAGCTGATATCACATGGATGGAGACTGTTGGGACAAAAGGGCTAAAAGTCAAAGAATGATGAGGATGGTTGATTCGCCCAAGCGAACTTGCAACTGGGAAAAGATGGATCTTTCAAGTCTGCTTTAAAAACTGACAATGAAATATGATTCTGTACTTCAAGCAGCAAACTGCGGTAGTTTTGAGGCTACTTGAGGCTACTTTTGAGGCTGCTTGTGCCTGCTATTTGCTTATGCTCTGCCTGCACATAGCCGAGGGGACAACCTTGTAAAGTGTTCTTCAGCCAATGGTTGCTCCTTCCCAACCCCATCCATCTAAACTACCCCTCACAGTGGCTTTCTTTTTCCCTGTGTCAGCAAGACATTACAAAATTTTTGTTAAAAATGAGCTTAAGTAGACTTTGATTTATTTAATATCTTTCTGACATTAGGGCATCAGTAATCAGGGCATCCTGGAATTGAACACCATGCTATTTGAGCAGGACTGTACTCCTCAGCCTCCTCTCCTGTGACAGGGACAGATGCACCTAGTGGAAGAGATGAAGCAAGGTAGGGAGGAGGAGAGAAAGGACAGAAGTGTTGTTCAGCTTATGCAGTTTTCATTATTCATGAAAGGTTGTAAACCAGATAGATGAGCTGCAAATATACAATTTATTTGTTCACTCACACAACATGGTCCTCTATCTTCAGTTACTTTGTCTTTCTTTAAAGACCACACTATGAATAAACAGTACGTGGGATCAGGAGATTGGATACCTAAATCTTTCAAGGGTTTATTTTATGTAGAATTATAAATTATACCTGCTCAACTAGGTCAATAGTATATAGTCTCTTAGGCATAAAAAAGCCTTTAGAGAAACCAAGAAAAAATGAGTTTTATGATCAGTCTGAAAGCACAAAATTCAGTAATTTGCCAAGTGCAATACTGTTTGTAAATTGTTATGTGAATGTGCCTAATTCGTGCCTATAAAGTTTATAGACATTGGATATTAGAAATGCATGTATAAGCATAAAAGTATATTTTTGTAAACACATAGAGGTATGTTTTTTGTAAACACATGTATGGGGTATAAAGGTATATTTTCGAAAATGCATGTGTAAGATATAGGAGTATATTTTTGTATCAGGCTAAAACATGTCGAGACCACACTCTCTCTAGAAGGACTAAGTTCCCATAAGGAATGTGTGGCCTCTCTTTCAGTGAATAGATTTCCAGGAAAGGATCTACAAGACTAAAGCCACAGCTGAACGGGAGATGGGCCATCTTGAGAGAACCCACCCGACCATTATCACCCCGATAAGCTATCGGATGAAGATATGCAGCATATCAGGGACATCGCCACCTTCCTGGACATAGATAAAGTTTCATCCATAATTCATCTGTGCCTCGGAAGAGCATTGTTTCCTGCTGGAGCAACCCAAGAACCAAATTAAATAACTTAAGACTTTTTGATTTTGAATACAATGTTGCCTTCAGCGAAATAAACTGTATATAAACCCACCGTTCCGAGACCTCGGTGTGAACAGAGCTACCCTGACACCCTGTCAGTTAGCCTGTCACCCAGCTGCCGACACCCGGGCTCAGAGCTGTATCCCTGCATTGTGGCTTGTTGTCCAGAATTTATGCCAAATTTGCTATCAAATAAATTGATTCTATTTAATTGGAAAATTGGCTCTGCATATTTATAACATAAATCAAAAAAATCCAAGTAGAGAGAGAAGTCATTTTTGGGCTAATATAATTTCAGATGGAGTGGAACCCCAGTTAATGCAGTGTAACACAAGTGTATCATGTACATAACAGCAGTACATAGTGGAAAGTATTTCCCTTGCTTGTCCTAGAATAAAGCTTTATAGATCACAGAGAAATACATTCACTGCACAGGACTCACCTCATGAGCTGCAGACATAAGAGTGTATCATCCTAGTATATGGAATTTTGTGAAGAATTTTAAAGACAATAATTTTCCTCACAGTTTCTGCAAGACACTTGTGGTTCTGTGTTGTGTATGTGAGATGTGAAGACATACTGTCACAGTTTGACAGGGGAGGAGTTTGGGAAGTGAAGCAAAAAATTTGTGTGTAGCTGACAGTTAGCTGAACCACTGAGAAGCTGGACACGCCTCCGTGAAAAACACATGCTGAAGACGAAAAAACCCGGGAACTTCCTCTTTCTTTCCCAGCCGGCAAGAAAGTAATGCGCCCCGGGCCCGCCGGGCCCCATCCCAGGCCGGGCCAGCCACCCCTGCTGTGGGCCTGGGCACTCTTCTCCCAGGCCGGGCTGCCCGCCCTTCTCCCATCAGCTGCCGGGCAGAGGGAGGGGGTGCCCCGGGACAGATGGAGCCAGCCTTGCTAACATCTGGCTGCTTGCTGCAGCCCAGCCGAGCCTGCTGGCTCCTCCCCACCCCCCAGGAGCAGCCCCGGTCGGTGCCGGGACTTGGCTCCGTAGAAGTTAGCAGGGAGAAAGAGAAACCCCCCATCCCAGCGTGCTGCTGCTGAGTTCGGGCCTAACTGATTCAATCTGAACCGCCTCCCCCAGCCATCCCCCAGCCGCAGCTCCAGCTGTCAAAAACATCCAGTCTGACCGGGGCACAGGCGACATGTCAACTCTTTCAATACTTCAGTCCTCCCTCGAGTAAAAAAAAAACCAAAAACAACAAGATACAAACATGTAAAAAAAATCATAGTCACGGAGGAAGAAAATTAAGTCCCAAGTGAGAAAAATAAAAAGATGCCTTAGTCTTAAGGCTGAAATCCTTTTAATAAGCTATAAAAAACCCTCTTTTTCCTTATAACACATGAGATTGTGAGGAAATGGAAATGTTCAAATTGATCAAGCAAAACCCTCCATACTAAAATAAGCAGATGTGAAAAGAGTTGTGATCCCATAAAAAGTTTAAACAGAAAAAGAGTAGTCTGCTACACCCAGGAAAAAAAAACCCAAATCTTTGTTCCCAGAAATGAAAATTATTTTAGAAATAAATAATAAAAACTTTTACCTTTAAACAACTCATCTTTAAAACAGTACCCCATAAATCAACATAACCCATAAACAAGCTGTGAAAAAGCTTGTAAAAATAAAAAAAGCTTCACAATAACAAATTTTCCCCCGGGTGGCTGCTGTTTGTGAGAAAACCACAAAAAGGCTGTTTTTCATCTTATAAAAAAGTCTCCATAACCTTAACAAAAAGAACTCCTCTCCCTAAGTAAACAAACAAAAAATATTTTAGAAATTTTAAATTTAGTTCTTTATATTATCAATATTCAAAAAAGATTGTGAAGAGAAGAAAAATAGTCTGAAGAGTTTGTTTGGATTCTTTTTTTTTTCCTTTAGTTACTATTAATAAAATTCTCTTTATACCCTTTTAAGGTTTTGAGCCTACTTTACCTTTGTCCTAATCCTATCTCACAACAAAAATAAGTACACTAGTAATTAACCAACACCAAGCCCATAATAAGTATTAATACATTAACTAAGGAATCTCAAAATTAGTAAAAATCTCAAATTAACAAACAAAAACCACTACACATACTCAATGTCAGAATGGTATGCCATATACACAGTAACCTGCAGCATTTAAATGACACATCATGAGCAACACCACAACTTTTGGAACATTACCAGTACATCTTGTTGCCAACAAATAATGACAGTACCATGAAAGCTCTTTGCTATAGACCTTTCCTATCTATGTACAATCTTAAGTGTACTTGAAAACCCTTTGTGAATCTGTCCCATTGTGCTGTACCAAGCAGATTAGGACAGTCAAGACCAAGGGTGTTTGACTTCGATGTCAATACATCAAAGAGGCCCCTTAAACTGCATACAATGGACACCTGGTTATTGGGGCACACAAAACAGAGAGTACTTTGGACCTTATTAGCATAAGAGATTTGATCAACAAAAGGCCTTGTCGAGAGCAAAGAGAACTTTGAGAATTAAATCAAGATTGCAGGAAGATTAAATCAGACAGATTTACCGGAAAAAGAAAATTACATCAGACTTCTGCAAGCAAGAGATGTTTAAAATGCGTAAGTTTTTTAATGTGATTTTTAACCCAATCATTGTAGTAAAACTTTATTAGCCTTCCTAAAATACTATATATAAGTATTTGTATCCCACAATAAATTTGGATTGTTTGACCATCTCATGGAGTCTCCGTCTCCCTCTTCATCGCTGATACCTGTGAAAAGAATACTTTTGGCTGATCACAGTAATGCTTAGGGCTGATCATAATGATCTTAGGGTTAGGACTGTCACACATAATGATCTCACTTGATAGTAGGTCCCTTTCAAAGAGGTTGTGACATGGTGTCTACAGGGAAACTGAAGTTCCATTGTACAGTGCTGGGTTTTGCAGTGATATGCAGAGCAGCCATTACTGAAATGCAAGTGTTGACATGTGGTTAAGCAAGAAACTAGCCTGGAGGTTATCACTGTAAACCAAGTGTAATAGGTTATTATAAACACCTCAAAATGGTGTGCTGAAGTCTGGAATTTATTGAAACAAGAAAACCAAAAGTAAGTTTTGTCCTTGGTGAGATTCTTGGTCTTAGATCAAGCCTGTTGAAGGAATGAAAGGGTGAAAGGGAAAACCAGAGTGTCTTTCTGTAACCTCCTTAGACTCACTGGATATTTCAAATTCAAAATCCCAGCTATCACAACTGAGCCATCTAGCTTCTTCACAAAACACAGCTATCATCGGGCTTACCTTTGAAATCTACTGAGAGAGAACAGATTTTTTTCTCTGAAAAACAGAGAAAAATCAACTCTCCTCTTTTTCAAGAGGCACAAACCCCCTATTTCTTCAACTGAGAATTAGCAAATTAGAAATAGAGTGGAAAGATATCTTGCATACAAGATGACAAACATATAATGAAAAATAACTGAATTCCTAGGAAAATATAGTTGTTCCTAAATATTTGCAGCTCCCATACCTCAGCAAACACAATGGAGCAGATTTACAGAAAACTTACTTTCCACATGAAAAAAGTGGACAAGTGAAAAATTACTAAGAGGTAGAGATCTTCAGCTCAGTGATGGTTAAATACAGGCAAGCTCCCTTTCTCACTGGACAGATACTAGCTGCTGGTCAGTCGGGTACAGGAAGAGCAGCAGAGAGACATGCTGAGCTGGAATTCAGACCTTTTGGGACTCTGACCACAACTTGGGTTGAGAGCAACAATTTAGAGGTTGCACCTGTTATGCTGTATTCCCTTGGAAAAAGAGGTATTAAATTAAGATTAGATTATATAATACAACGTATAAATTATATGAACTTCTTACAAAACTTCAAAGGCACCACAGAAGAAATAGCTTCTTTGCACCAAAGGTTTATTTTTAATGACACAGCACTGGAAAACATAAGTTACAGATGACTTTTTGATACAGGATATATATATCTTACTTTAAAAGGTTCTGTGAAGGTATGCTGCATAAATACATATAGTGAAAATATATTGTGTTTATTTACTCTCAGAGATTAGTTCAGTTTCTTTTTGAAAATGTATTCAGCCAATTAAATAAAAAAGTATAGATTAGCATCATAACAACTCTCCCCTCCAGGTTATCTCATTGTAACTACTGTAGCTGGAAGAGGAGGCTGAGCCATGCCTTCTCAAAGGTTAGCGGCTTTGAACATGATGTTATTCATCATCTAAGAATGAAAATTTCACATTACAAACTCAGATATTGTATCATGTTTTGGCAATGGAATAGTTAGTTTTGCTTTGAACAAAACTGTTTCCTGTAATGCCAGACAATGAAAGAGCAATGCATGTACTGGATGATACTACACAGCCAAAGAACTACAATGAAGTTGTGAAAATGCATATAGTCATATGCACTTATATATACACATATAAGTTCTTGTGTATATATATTATGCATGTCTAAAAATAACACTGAAAAACGTTGCAGTAGTTAACTATCTTTTAAACACATGAAACTTGTAATAGTTTGACTTTATAACTACAGGATAATAAATTAAATCTTCTGCAGTGCAACGGAATACAATACACTTAGTGCAGAGAAGTTAAGGTTTTGGTATTGAGGAAGCTAATTTCAGATTTCATGGGAAAGGATCAAATACAGGATCACCATAGTTCTGACGAAGCACAAACAAACCTGTCGCCACATACTTGTGAACAAAAAAGGACATTTCATTTTTATCTGATTTTTTTTTCCCATGTACTGCTTCAGAAATTACAGCTTAACTTTGCATTCATGCTCATTTGATATGTTTCAACTGGCTTTGTCTGGCACCAGTCTGTAAACCATTAACAGCTTAAACAACAAAAAGATGGGCCCCTGTGTTTCAAAGAGGTCAAAAACCTACTGACTGAACTTCTTACTACATTTGTCTTCCGGGGAGAACTACTCCAGATGGCGTGTGAAATTCTCTGGGAAAAGTCCTTTATAACTATTTGCATCTCTGTACTGAAGCCACTCAGGTTCCTTAATGCCAGTCAACCAGCCAGCTTCCTGCAAAGAAAAAAACAGTCTCTTAAATTTCAGGTCTCCCCCCATTCCTCACTATGAGCTTCAGACCTGAAGATGTTTCAGACTAACACAGCTAGAAGATTTGGTGTTTTGGTTAAAAAGCTGCCTCTAATTTTGCACAGACCATTTTCTCTGTTTTGCCAGACTACAATTTTGTGAGACCAAGTGACTGCAAACACATGATATAGCCTTTAGCCCATCTAACTCCTGGCTGAACTTAGTGTTCTAGGTGGGGGAAGAATAGTTCTGAATACTAATTTTTTTCTCCTGAGATATTTTTTCTCTCATTCATGTATCAACAGCCAGAAGAAAGAAAAGTTCTTGTAGTCTCAGGAGTTACTATCTCTAGAAAATATGTCATTCTTTTTCAAAAAACTCCTGGAAACCTAAACCAGGACTTGACAAGGAAAATAACAACACATCACCAGCAGTCCAAGCAAACAGAAGAGAGATTTCTTATTGGAAAGTACTGGAATGTCTTAGTGTGATAAATTCTACCTGGAATAAAATAGTTTGGTGTTTTTAAAAATGACCAGTCTGCTCTCATCTCACTAAGAAACTCTTTATCTTTTTCCTTTAAAGAAAAGGAACTAGAGCAAAGCCATGGCAAACAGAACTGCTAATGCTGCCATATTGTTATTGCACAGTGCAGTACACGTGCAGATAGAATAGCTTGAACAGATCATCACATACACCATCAAGTCATGATTGAGTGGGGTGGCTGTGTGTGCTGGTGGGGGCTTTCTGCCCCCAAATAAGCATCATTAAAGCAGATCCAGCTCATCTGTGACATTGACTGGGTACGTTTAAGTGAGGCAGATGGAATATCTAAGAGAGACAGGAATTGCAGCTCTTTAGCACAGGCAGTGTAGACTGTAGAAAGGGACACACAGTTTTACTGGATAATAACTTCAACACAAGTCTGATGGAAAAAGCCACTGGGTGGGACTGGTTTGCTTCAAATGGACGTTGATGTTACTAGGTGTATTGGAATTATAGCTTTAGACAGGTAATTTTTGAAGAATAAAGAAAAACAAAGACAAGTCTCTATAGAAATCAACAAAGTACCTGGCAAAAGACAAAAGTATTGAGCTTTATAGTGATGTTAAACATGAAGGGGAAATACGTAACGCGCAATAAATATATTAAAAGAATGGCTTCAGAAACATGAATACATAAAAGTTTATTTTCTCCATCACTGCACACAATTTACTTCAATTAATGCTAATGGGAATTTCAATGCACACCAGAAGAAGAATTATACTTCATGGACTCACCAAGCATTATCATGTATTTAACACCTAATATCCTAGCAAAAACAGACTGAAGTCAGAAAGCATATTTTGCTGTCCTTAGGGTAGTGTCCTATTCTGCAAACACTGACAATGAAATCAGTTGAACTGCCCATGAGGTAAGACAGTATAATTTGAGTAGAGATAATAGATTTCATTCCAATAAAAAGAGTTATGTACCTGCTGTAGTAAATATTTTGTTCTGAAATAAGTAAAAAAACCCCACTCACAAAAGCTAAGTATTTGTACCTTGAATTAAAGAATGCACAGATGAGAGGACTGATAATTACCTAACTTTGAACAGCATCAATCAGCAAAACAATTTCAAACACAGTTCTCAGGACTCATATGTGATTACAGCATTAGTATTTAGGCCTAGTTTAAGAGATATTCTTCTTTCAGAGCCGTGCTCTTGGCTACCTGATCAGGCAGGATCCAGTCCCCCACTTCTCAACCCCCAAATCAACTGGGAGACTTCTTACCAATACTACGGGCACTAAAAGATGCCCATTGGGTGGCTGGTGCTAATAGTGTACAGTACAGTCTTCTCTTTTAAAGCAGCAGCCAAAATCAACATACTTCACTGCAATTCAGTTTAACATATGGAATACAATTATTAAAAATTCACCTGATATGCAATATTAGAACAAAATTAGATGCCTTCAATTAAACTGAAGTGTTGTTTAATTCAGATTCAGGCTTCTGAAGGGCAAAGTTATCTTTATGAGAGGCACCTAACACAGAGCAGCATCTCTATACCTTTAGGCTATAGGATACCACAATTTGTGTGCATTCTCAGTGCTCTCTGTGGGTGAACTTGCTTTATGTCTACAAATCACACATAAAACCTGAACATTTAGGGAGCATATAATCAATTCTACTGGAATGTTGAAAAGATGATACAGAACATTCCAGGTCATCCTCTGTATGAAACCTTTGTGTGTCAGCATAAAATACAATGTAGCACAAAAAAACCCCTAAAAATATGCAGAGGTCAGATCCTGCCAATAACATGTATCTGTGACTTAAGGTATTGTCAACTGTGCCATTTAGTCTCAAATGAAACTACCTAAAAATCTTTGTGTTTTCTTACAGTAACATAATTTTGAATACACATTCCCATTAACTATAATCTGTAAGAAAAGAAGTTGAGACAAAGAAAAATGTCAACAAAAGCAAGAACCACATGTTTTTACCTGATCAGCTGTGGTCTCAGAAGGAATCACTAGCACAATATCTCCTCGTTTTAAATTAAGCTCATCACTGTTAGCTGCCTCAAAATCATGTAGAACTTCAACCTAAAGAAAATAACGCCACATATATAGATGTGATCTAAATGAAGACATTTTCTCAACAAAATTACCCGTTAAATCTGGACTGAAAAAAAATTCATCTTTATGCAAATACATGGCTGTAGACAAGTACATTCAAATTATCATAGAATCATGGAATGCTAACAGGTTGTAATGGACCTTAAAGATCATCTAGTCTCAACCTCCCCTGCCATGGGCAGGGACACTTTCCCCTACACCAGGTTGTTCAAGGCCTTATCCAACCTGGCTTTGAACACTGCCAGGGCTGGGGCATCCACAATCTCCCTGGGCAACCTGTTCCACTGTCTCACCACCCCCACAGTAAAAATTTCTTCCTAATAACTAATCCAAATCTCCCCTCTTTCAATTTGTACCCATTACTCCTTGTCCTACAAGGAAGTACAGTTCCTGATAAAGAGTCCCTCTCCAGCTTCCCTGTAGGTCTCCTTCAGATAGTGGAAGGTTGCCATGAGGTCTGCATGGAACCTTCTCTTCTCCAGGCTGAACAGCCCCAATTTTCTCAGCCTGTGTTCGAGGTGGAGCTGTTCCAGTCCTCTTATTAATCTTGTGGCCTTCCTCAATTTGTTCCAACAATTCCATGTCCTTCTTATGCTGAGGAGCATACACTAGAACTGCATGTGGCACTCCAGGTGGGATCTCACAGGAACGGAATTACCTCCTTTGTTCTGGCATAAATTGATAATAAAGGCATTGATTCATATCAGTTTTTTATGCACTTCCTTAGAAGCAGGGACAACTTAAGGATAGTTTCCTTTCCTGAGACTATCAGAAGAAACTTAAGATCCTTCTGCAAGATTACAAGATCTCAGGGACAGATGATAATGCAACATTCCACAAGTCCTTCCTCTTGGACAAGGCCTGCCATTGTCATTTCTCCCATGTAAGGAACTTCCTTCCATTCTCCATTATCATAATGAGATCTGCAAGAGGGGTGGCAGGATTTTACAAATAAAATTGAGAAAGAATCTCAGGAACTTTATATTCTCTCATTCTCTTGTTGTGGCCACTGTTGCATTACTCTTCTTGTGAACATCTAGAAAAATTTGAGTCAGATATATAGAACCCATTGCAATAGGTGATCAAAGAGGTGAGTAATGGGAACCCTACTTAATGATTGCCTTGGAAAGAACTCCCACTTACCAGCAGATGGGTATACCAAAAATATCTGCCTTTCAAAGGAGTTAGCATTCAAACATTGGCAAGATCAGCAAGTCGTAAACAGAACATTTTAAGTAAAAGGTTTTATCTCCTTAAAAGATAGCTAGTCTAATTTTCTCAAAGCACAGACAGTTCACAATAACTCTGCAATTATGAAATAACGTGGCATTGGGAACCAGATTGCAAGCATATATTCTGTTTCTCCTTCTCTATGTTTAACCCTAGAGAGTGGGATGAAAAGCAAAAGATTAACCATGTCAGCATGTCTGAGTTGCATGATAGTGTTTACCTTTACCCTACTGTTATCCACAAAGTTTGCAGAAAATATTGAGCAATGAGAATAGACCAAAAGAAAGGCATACTTAGAGAGTGCTATGGGACTAATTAGTCTGAACTATGCAAATTATAGTAGGAAGAATGTAAAGTTCATCCATCCTCAAGGAACTTTTTCTGCTGCTCAGTGATTCTACATGTAAAGTATTTTCAAAGAACCTTGTGAACCAGGAAACCCCGGGGGTTTTGCCAGCCAAGGAAAGAATTTCTCTTATGCCTCATTAAATTTTTGTGTTTGATAACCCCAATAGTTTATATTATTACTAAAGTTACTGAATGACATTTTGGCCTCATCACCGTTAATTGTAGCCATTAATTGCAGCCAGAATCAGTACTTCCACTACAGATTTTCAGGCCAGAAAAAAAGCCATTTTTAAATTATCATAGAATCATAGAATGGTTTGGGTTTGCAAGGGACCTTAGACAGCAAATATATTGTTAGCATATCAGATACATAATTAGCATGTATCAACAGTATTCCTGATTAACTATGTAGCAGTGCAGTTTTATTCCATATATTAATTTTCAGCAGTCATTTCATGAGATTAAAATTCTTCAATGAATCTTACAGCTACATAAGGATATGCACAGCAACAAGCATGCAGAAAATTTATCTTCTCAGACTTTATTTATGAAGCAATAACACAATATTACAGATGTGGTTGCACGTATTTGTGTGTGCATGTCTCTGACAAACTAAGAATCCTTTGCCCTCAACAAATCATGACACTACCTGAGCAGACAAGACATCCACAGAAGCTAGGGATATCTAAAAGAAGAATGGAGAAGCAGACCTTGTAGAGAAAACCAGGTGGCATTGCTGAAGCTGCATCTTCTGCTGGAACAGGCTGATCCTGAGAAAGTACAGCCTGGATTTCTTCAGCAGGTTTCTGATCATTTCCAAATTGGGAAGTTTCACTGAGAGAAGTGTCAGTGACCTGAGCACCCATCTCTGTTGTGGCATCTTTGGACTCATTCATGATGATTTCATGTTCTCCCTCCCCCTCATTGTTTGATGCTGGATCTATTACTACCGAAGGGATGCTGCTGACCTTTTCCTGGGAAAAAAAAACAACAAAAAACAAACCCCCTTCAGAAAAGAAATGCAAAACTATTTAGTACTTTATTTCAAGCAGGAAAACACTATTGTTTGTTTATTGCATAGGGCATATATGGGGATGAGAATTTCTTTTTTTCTCTACCAGGAATTCTTAAGACAGAAAACAGTGTCTGTGCAAGAATGTCAAGGAATAATCCCCTCCCTGTTATCACTGCTCCCCTTAGTCCTCCTAAACCTACTTTACACATTATTCCACCAAATAATAAAAATTCTCTGTAGGTAGCTTGGGCTTCATTTTCAGTGTTCCTGGAAATTACTAGACCTTTTTCCTTCACTCCGCTCTTCAGCAGGTTTGAGTGAAGCTAGTAGTTCCAGTAGTCATTGTACTGTTTTTATTTGGAAAGTTAGCAGAATAATAGTGATAGAAGGTGATGAAAGAAGGAAATATGACCTATTTCTTTGACTGAAGGGATCTCTCCTGATTTACAACAACGTAACTGGGAGCAGAGAAAGCAAAAAATCTAAGTAGCATTTGACCAGTCATGAATCCCAGTAAAAAAAGGCATTTAACAAAACTTGTTGTAGCACCCAACCTGAAAAAAACACGTTCACTGATCCTCTTCCAGAGCATCTTATCCTGAAGCACAGATGAAATAGAACATGTAATGAAATCAGGTGGTAACTGGTTGCCTTGCTCTAGCAGGTGTTTGCCAGTTCCTCAGTGGTTGCAGAGGAAAAGGCAGCAGGCCAGATATGGATACATGGCTTGACCAGACCAGAAATGGCTTGACTTACCAGAAATAAAGTAATGCTATTGATAGGACAGGGTGCCAGAATATAAGAAAAATCCAATTGTTTCTCCACCTATTTTTCCAGAAATTATGTTATGTGATAAATGTTATCTCCACAGAGGAGAGAGAGAGACAACAGTGGGGAATAGCCAAAACAATATGGTGTCCATGCTGCTTACAGGGCCATGATAGGGCCATCAAGTCCCATATCCACAAGCCTAGGGGAGTACAGAGACACAAAGGCAGGCACAACCCAAAGTAAGGACTTAGAAGAAAGAATACCCTGCGTGAGACCTTCCTAGGGCCATGACAAGAGAACATCAACCTTGCTACTGGTTGAACCTGTACTGGTTGAACCTGGGGACGCAGAGCTGCAGTAGCCTTGCTTTGCTTGGGCTGCTGAATCTGTCCTGATTCCCCTAACACACTCTCCCATGCACTAACATGAGTTACCTGAGACATATCAGCCTCTTTTTCTTCTCCCTGAGGTTTGTCACCTTCAGCAACATCCTCCTGCTCAGTAGTGGCAGTTCCTGCTGCCACAGCTGCATTGTCTTCTGACGCCGCATTCCTCTCACCAACAGGTACCACCTAAAAACAGCAGAAGGCAGAGACCTTTCAGGATACGATTTACAGATACTTGCTGGAGAGAACATGGACCAGCCTCTGCTCTGTGACCTCCCTGTGTGATGCTGACCTATGGTCTTGAGTTCACTGGTGCTCCTCTTGATTTATGGAGAAGAGCAGTGATGCAGACAAGCTTGTTCAGAAAAACTGATTAACAGGTGAGAGAGAGACATTTATGAAACCTCACCAGGCAACATTTAGCAGAGTCCTCAGGTGTTATGAGTGGAGTAACTGTTTGTCAAAACAGTTCCTTCCCTTGTCTTCCAGCCGTATTGTGGAAGAAATTTACCACTGGTTTCTGCAGAGGAGGAGGAGCTTGCAAACTGTCCAGGGGCCCACAGAACCCTGCTAATGGAATCTGTTCTTGGGAAGAGCCTTCAAGCCTTCTTTAGCTCGTTACCTACCTCACCACAGACCTTGCCTGGCTTCAAAAATCTTGTAATCTTAATTACACACTCCTTTCTAATAGAGAGACTTACAAATCAGGTCATGCCAGGAGAAGTAAATATATTCTACATCTAGATAAGTATCAGAAAAAAATTAATCACAAAGATCTATAGTTATGTCAGCATAAAAAGATACATAAAAGCCTATTCAGTCTGGCTGTGACTGAAAAATTTCTGATCCGTGTTGAGAAGTTAATGCATGATTTATTCCAACTCTTGAAAGGTGCATAGAAACCTACCTGCCTACTACTAGATCAATGTTTAATCCTTCATCCAGCAGAAATTGTTACTTTTTGTGGGTAACTCAAAAGGTTATTGTATTCCCTATCTATCTGTTCCCCAAATTGTTACTGTATCATTAAGACCCTGCAGCTGGAAAAACTGGGGCATTATTACAGTCTGCTCTAGCAGGTAGCTGTCCCGTTTTGCTGTGTGGTTTTTGCTTTGCTGGCTGCCTGGTCTTTGCTTAAGCAGAGGTTTCTCCCTTTTTGCGTTCTCTTTTCGTATGTTTGTCTTCTCCTTCCTTGTCTTGGAGAGACTAAGTTGGAGGCTTTAAGCTGCCTTGGGATGAATTCCACAGGTGCTCATCTCAGTCGAGGTATCGCACTGACAGTAGTGGAGCAGCCCTGGCTCTGGCCTGGGTTGTTGTCCACTGTGAGTGGCCCCCGCCCAATTGCTTTGCCTGGCCCTGCCTGCCCTGCTGTCTCCTGCTGCAAGGAGGGCACTGACCCCAGAGGGGCCTGTTGGAATTGCTTACTAGAATTGCTCCAGTGAGGAGCAATAGGAATTGCATTCCTGGGAGGGACTGGATGCCATCTTGTCCCTTTGTCTTTCCCATGCAGTTGCCCCTGTCGGGTGCTATCTCAGGAAAGGGTGTTTGCTGGCATTTTGGATCTGTCTTTGTTCTCATGGGTTAATAAGATTTTGTATCTAGCAGTTATTTATTGTTAAAGTTTGCCTGGTGCTTAATCTTAAGGTTTGGACTGTTGAAGGTAAACGACAAAACTAATTGTTTAAATCTAATTAACTTCCAGGTGGAATTTTTACCTTACAGCAGCCACTATCAGCTCAAGGATAAAGAAAAAAACACTGAAGGAAAACTCTTTTCAGGGTACCAATGTCAAGCCACAGTTAGCAGAAATCTCTCTGATCTCCAGTGAACAGTCTGATGCTATTTGTTTCCTCAGTTTGATTTTTCCCCTGTGGATGAGGCTAACTCCACTACCTGAATTCAGCAACTGTTCAAGGGCACTCTTCAGGCATTGTTTTTTAGCAACATTAAATATTCACCACTGCTCCTATTTGCTGCTATTAATTGATGTGATAGAGAAATCTTCCTGGAATCCGTGAAGACAGAAAATAAGACAGAAATCACTGGGGAACTTAAATTTAAACTGAAACTGCTGCTGCTGAAGGATGCTGTATTGTATGAGGAAATAACATGAACAGAGAAGGTCAGATGTTTACATTTTCGCCTACAAGGCAGGCAAGTCTGCCACTCATAGTATTTCCAATTTTAGCGGTCTTGATCCAAGAAGACATACAAATAAACGATGAATATTAAAGTCCTGGAAGAGGTTAGCAGAAAAGAGTGGGATTGATTTGACACCATGCATTTCTAAGAGCAGGCTGCAGAAATTGGTCTTGCTGTCTATTCTGATTAAGATCAACAACTTCTTTTCTACTTATTGGATTTGTATAAACCATTTTATTTTACTAAGGAGGAGAATACTAATCTACATGAATCAGCTCACAAATGCCCCACAGTGAATGCCTCACAGCATGCAGTCTTGAGTCACTAAATATACACCACAGCTTACAATCACACAATAATTTTTCTTATGTCTTAAGAGTACAACACCAATAAAAGCTAGAAGATTAAAAAAAGCTTTTATAAAAAGGCATATGAGGTAGCACAGAATGAACCTCACTATCAGCCTCAAATATCTGATTAGTACAGAAGATTAAAAAAAGGGCAGGAGGTTGAATTCCTAACCAGCTATGTTGAACCACATCCTTGCAGATACAGCTACTTGTACTACCTTACTTCATGCTGAAATACAATCCTACAAATCTCTTTTATATAGGTAATTAATAACATTATGCAGTCTAATAGTATTCCAAATTAGCTATCTCTAGCAGTATTATTGAAATTTGGACAGCTATCCCATTACACCAAGCATACAGGGATGAAATAAAGGATCATCCAGTATAATGAGGGGTGCGATAGAACCACTTGACTGTTTTAATTGCACAGATGTGAATTCTTCTTTAGCCAGGATGCAGCTGATCCACACAGTTGTACTTTTACCAATGTTGGTGTCAGCTCAACAAAATGCCACGGATTCAGCGGTAGCAATAATGAGCCCAGGAAGAGGAGGTGTACCAAGCCTGCTGCTGGGGTCTGCCAGAGGAGCTCCCTCAGATACACTCATCTTCCAGAGCCGAAGTTCTTGCCCCATGGCTGGATTTAGAACAGGAATGGGTAATTTTTATGACAGTTGCTTATAATCACAACTAAGCTAGCTAACGTCAAGAGAGACCAATCATCAAGCTTTACGAATGCATCAGTTGCAAAGTCTTGGAAAATTCTGAAGGAGTACTGAAGAATTTGTTATGCAAATTACCGACTATCAAAGGGACCATGCTCCATTAACAGTCAAATACTGGCTTAGCAAATAACTTAATCTCTTATGGCAGCTCTTCTTAATACAGTAATACTGTTTTAAACAGAACATAGGCAAATTCAGATAAGAGAGTGATCAAGTAGTATTAGAATAAAGGGCGAAGATTTCAAAGACTTAGCCTTCGTGCTAGCACAACCGTAAGGCATTTCTTGCATTATTTCTTCTTGAACCAGACTTGTTGGGAGTGACAAGGCAATGCTAGAGGAACAACACAACACTCTCTTGCACTGTGTCCACACTGAGCTGGGCTTGATATACCCTTCCCACTCTGCACTTTCTTCTAATGCAATTCCACTGGCTTCTACGTGGATGTGGCAGTGCTGGTGAGGAATACAGCACGAGTGAGTCCCAAATTCACTTTCAAGTGACACTGGTATGCCCTACAGCCACAGATATATCCTTGGCTCTAGCAGACCTAATGCTGTTTTACAGCAGGATAATGAATCTAAGGCTGGACCGCTGAACTTAGCATGTTATGAAAACAGTTAATTACCTTTTTGTATATATCATGGCACCAAAATGAGTAACAACAAAAAAAGCAGGCTGCTAACATCTCAAGATACAAATCCTGAGTGATTAATAACTAGGAGTTATTTCCCAGCCCCTATTTCTATTACTGAGTTTAATATGCAGCCAATCCTCTTGTGCTGCCCTCTGTTCATGTTTGAACACATTGCAGTTTCACTTTGTGTACTAAGGATTCAGAGTAAGTGCTTTTATCACCCCTAAAGAAATATAAGCAATATGCAATCATTCAAGTCTACATATGCACAGCCTAAAGTATGTCACTGAGCTTTTCATTTGCTTTGTAATTTGATTTTAACTGTATCTAATGATGCCAGACTATGCTTTAGTAAACCAACCAATAACATGATTATTTCCAAGTACCTGTTTTAGCTCAAGGCATATTGTCCTAGGAAAAAGAAATGATTAATCATAGAGGCTTTTTATAAAGAAATTTACAGAAAGGCTAGGCAAACAAATATGCAGAAATTGGAAAAGCCACTGGGAATCTATGCAGCGTATTTCCAAATGTCAATAGAAACAGCACAATACCTCCTTTAGCCATGGAGCTGCTTTGTTTGCTGCCCTGAAATATTTATCACTCTATGCTGCTGCAACAGGGAGTTTTTAAGACAAATCCTGCATTGAATGAGAGGTGATCTGTTAGAATATATGCCATGGGTGCAGATATATATATATATATATATATATATGTGCAGTGTTAGATACCACAGCTAGGTCACAGTTGCATGGTATTGGCCAGCCTATTGATGACATGCAAATGACAAATTTCTTGCAATGGATGAAAATATTAAAGCACAACCATACTCGAGTCTATTCATATGTACCTCGCTTTCCTCCTCAGCAACTCCAGTTGTCTCCTTATCTCCTGCCTTGACACTCTCCTGTATAAAAAGGAAATATGGTCATCACCTTACACTTGAGGCAATGGCTGCAGAGAAACTGGTATTAATCAAGCAAATGGAAGCATGCCATATATGGGATGCAATGAAATGAATGCCTAATGAGCTAGTATACACTATTACGCAGAAAGACACCGCCCTACATAATCTGAAATAGAAGTATTTATGTGCTAAAACAAACCCTTTACCTATGTCATCATCATCATCACACTGTTAAGGACAATTTGACTTACTTTTACTACTAGTATTCTGGTAACAGCACCAGCTTTGAAGAATTGTTTAGTAACCAACCTTGCAGATTCTATCAAGCTCAAGTTTCTCCCACTGTTGACTCAAACTGTTTCCATTATCACCTGCTGCTGCTCCTGTAATTCACCAGTGCCTCAGTGTAAATGTCTTAAAATACTAAAATACTTCCTCCACTCATGTTGGACTGAAGCTCATTTAAAGGGGCTGTTCAAAAGATATGGGTCACAAAGTTTGGGGTTTTTTTGGTTTTGTTTGTTTTTGTAGAATCACCTTACTTTAGGTCCATATCCAGTGGTACATGCAGCAGGTGCCTGACATTAAGAATATTAGACATCAGTGGCTTTCCAAATCTGACACCCATTTAGGTGTTCAAACGACTGAATGCACTGACCAGTAACAAGCTGCACCTGAAGGGTACTTGTTACTTGTAACAAGTGCCAGGTCCTTTTCTACAAAAGGTCAACATTCAAAACCACTAAAATTCAGGTTTGATGTGGAATAGTTGGAAGTGCTTTTTCAGCTGTTCAGGTTTGACTCTCTGCAGACATATCTATTTCTAAAGACACTCTGCTAAGTAAAACCAAGTCAAAGCCCCGTTATAGAAATCAATTTTGCTAATAAATTTTGACACAACTAGGTCAGATTTTTCTACAGAGCTGTAAGGGTGAAGAGAAGTTATGCAAGCATACTTGGGGGCATAGCATACTGGAGTGTCTGCTTTGGCAGTCAGAAGCCAGGAAACCTCACATACTCAGGCTCCAGCTACCTGCCTTCACACACACAACTGTCATGGCAAAATTCCTTGAAGTTTCAGCTGAAATGGCTGCATGTTTCTTTTTTAACAAAAGAATGGTGAGTTACATGCAAACTTTGTATCACTCTTTTTCCTACTCTAACCTAGTATTGCTTGCTGTCAGTCACAAGCCCCAAATGTGCCCAGATGTCAGGAGAGGGCAGTTGCTGACAGTAGTGTTGCCAAAGAAACCTCTTACAGCCTTCCATTTTTTTTTTAAGTTGCCACGCCTCTGCTGTGTGGCCTTCAATTTTATTTTAAGTTTGAGGAGGCTGAAGATGGTCTAAAATAGAAAAAAACCAAATAACAACAGCAAAATAGAAGTATTTCACACACTAGTAATGTATGTATGCACAGAGCCACCCCGAGAAATCTTTTTTTTTTTTTTTGTAGAGCAGAGCAAACTGTTGCTCATAAAAGCATTATATCCAAGTGCAAGTTAGTGCACAGATGACTTTCCTACTTGTAGTATTAAAAAGTGCTGAATTTCTGCCAGCAGCTGTATTTACAATTTGGCTTCAGAAATCAGTATAATCTTGCACTTCAAAGTTAGGAACGTGTCAGCCTTTTTCCAATTTCTTAATAATTCCTTCGCAATATTCTCTGGTGAGAATCCCATCAGCCCAGCCTTGGGTATCTTTGCAGAATGATTTAATATATATATATACACATATTTTTAAATAAGAACTGTTTTCTTACTAACTAAAGTACAATTTTGGTTGGAAAGGTGAAAGTAAGAAGAGCTTCCCTTATCTCCCAAAGCTTGAGCTTTCCTGAAGCTAATTTGACTACTGTGTACTAGTAAATTTAGTAGCATTTTGCTTTTCTGATTAGCTGGAAGTTGGGATTTTGTGGATAATGGAGTTTGAGAAGAGAGTAATGATAAACTGTCTCATTTTTAGAGCATGAAACCCTAGTAAAAAGGATTACTGGAATAACATGAGGAAAGTAACACCCTGGCTCCAGAGAGAAAAATCTGCTTCTGGAGACTTCAACAGAAAGACACTGCTCTACATCAGCTTTCTCCTATAAAAGAGAGCCATATATTTTTAATGGCCTTATGTTCCCATTTTTCACCTGCACTTAGCTTCATGCTCAGAATCCAGACACAGCTGACTGCTCTTCTGTATCTAACCATTGTATTGCTCTCCCAAACTACACGTTACACCATTTGGGCACTGTGAATAGTTCCTAAAGTGGGATTGAACCCTAATTAGATATGCTTGGCTGCAGGCTGTTCCCTGGCCTCTGCTATACTCACTCAGTGTCTGCAAAGAGCTTATCAGGAGGTGGCTTCACATAGGCTCATATACCACTCTTAAAACCACAGTATTTAGCTGAGTGTCTTACTGCTTTAATGGAAGAACATCAGAGCCCAGGCAAGCATCAGACCCAAAGAACTGAGAAGCTCTTTCCAAACTATTAAGTGCAGTAGAAGTAGAAAAGCTGATCTTCAAGTGCTATGTCTCATATGCAGGAAAAGAAGAAAGGGAAATAGCAACATTTCATAAGCATTCGCTTTATTATGATGTCCTCATGTCTTTTCTTGAATGTGAAAAATTGATGTGGTGAGAGCAGCAGTCTTATTTGAAAATGAAATAAGCCAGTGGTTAAGGAATTATATCCTTCAGACTATTCTTTGGATTTATAACTGCCTTTGGAGATGCTATAGAAACAGAAAAACAACTCTTTCTGTGTGGAGAAATCCATGCACAAACTTTTTACCATGGTTAACTTTTCTTCTGTTGGCACACGTGGTCATCCTGCCCCTTTAATTACCATTTTATCCCCTCCCCAAAAAGGATCAACTGTTGACAGCTATTAATAAAAACTTTATTTGTTCTATGGCACTGGAGATCTGAAGGACCAAGACAAAGATAAGTAGAGATCCTAGGCAGCAAATCTGATGAGCTCTTCTAATGAAGTTTTGCCAATCTTCATCAGGCAGACTATGAAACAGCAAGTAACTGAATCCAAAACGGGCAAGTAGTACCCTATCCCCTGGACCATTCTCTCCATAATTTAAATGAACACCCTACCAGAAAATTTACTGTGAAGTTTCTACAATGAGGGATCCATGCCATAAATTTTCTGGATTAATGGGATGTGACAGGAAACTTATCACAGAAAAACTCAACTGAGGACTGGCTGTCACTCAAAACTGGAAGCAACCGAACTTGATACAATATTCCCAATGAAGTATAGTATCTATTAATATTTTACAATTCTACTTTTAAAAGGAAACTGTCACTCATAAAGCAAATGAATGTAGAACTGCTGCTGGGAAATGACATGTTTTCATCTTTTGCAACTCAAGTGTACTTTTCTTCAGCTTTGAACATATTTGTCATTAATCCTGATCTTCAAAACTCTTCTTTGCAAGTCTTGGAAAACCCTCTCTGAAATAAAAAACCTTTCAGAACCAAATACAGTCACTCTATTTCAGGCATTTTTAAAGTCAGCATTGTTTTTTTTCCCAAATTAGCAACGACAACATCATTTTGAATTAGCAACAAATAAGAACAAACCTAATTAAAACTGTTTAACTTCTATTTAATGCCTACACTCTTCCTCTTGAAAGAGTGTCTTAAATTGTCTGTCTCTTGCATTGTCTATCTCTGCCTCGCTCCCAATAGCTCTGCACTCCTGTGACTCAGCCAGAGTAGCTGACAACAGACCATGGATCCAGAACTCCTCAGCAGCAAAATGGATGAACTGAGAAGGTTATGCCAGCCAGCGAGCAAATGCATGGTACTGCTGATAGAGACTGTTTAATTAGTGGTTAAGATGTGCAACAGGCTTCAGAGCATTACTTTGTCTTAGTGCAAGACAAAAATGTTTACTTTTGGAAAAATAGGGAACTTTTACATTTTTTTTCAAAATAAAATCACCTTTCTGGATTCATTAATATCTGTTCTTCCACATTACTCCCTGACATGCACTCATCGGAAGAGAAGAGCTCCAGATCAATGACTAATTTTCCATTCCTTCTCTTTCCACCTTCCCTCCCACTTTCTTTATTCGAAAGCATCACATTTACATGAGGCATTTTTATCAACAGTCTGACAAAACAATGTGCCTCAGATAGGTAATTTCATTTTTTGCCTTCCTATAGAGTTGACAATATGAACTGAAAACACACACAAGGGGAGAGCCTGGTCTACACAGACCATGAAGCTTTCTTCATTGAGTTATTTTAGTAGATGGGGATAATCCTGAAATAGTTTCCTTCAATGTGAACCATGGAACCAAGCAAAAGTGAATTAAAACGTGAAACAAACACTCAAAGTTCATGCAAGTGTAATCAGAACTAAACCTAAACGTAGTTCGGGGGAACACACTGTGACTCCTTCCCTCCATAGGTCCAGTGCTGCTAGGCATCCCCAGAGAATGGGTAAGGTTGGGCAGAGCCAGGCATTATCTGCCCTCTCCCCTAAAGTCCTGCAGAACAGCCCACCTAGTCCTGCCCAACTTTCTTCACACAATAAATTATTTTTCCTCTGTTAGGAAGAGCTCAGTAGCTCTGATAATTAGATACCTATCCATGCTCTCTGCTGCCACATTTACAGGTGCATCTACAGACACTTCCACTTTCTTAAGCTAATTTGCATCTACATCAGCTTAACATTGATATCCATATGGCAATGTATCAAGTGCTTACTGAAAACCACCAAGTTTTATGGTCATTTGGTATCATCATCCCTGCTTAGCAGCCGAAGACACATAGGGTCGCCCCCAAGACCAAGTGCAGCTCAGCAAGCTTAAACCTTTTCTTCTAAGAACACTTACCACACCAAACTAAGCTTGACAGACAAAGAGAACAGTTATATATCTTCCACCATCTTCTGTGGCAGAGGAACTGACACACAAAATAACACCTTTTTCCATCCAGTTTTTCAGTAGTAATCTTCATATTCTACTAGCAACTTATTAGAGACTTTGAAGATTTTACTGTCTTCAGGAAAGCATGAAAGATATCAGACTACAAAAACAGATGTAGTTCTCCTCCAGGGTTTCTTAGCCTGTGAGTATCATCCACCACCAAGACCTTCTGACACTAGTGTGTACGACAGGAACTTCAGTTGGATAAAAAGAATATGCACTGAGATACCTGTATAAAAAAGGAGGCTAGTCAACAGGAAAACCCCATGCCTACTGTCTCAGACCACCTCCTAATTTGCAGTGATATTGGATGCCCTGCTTTGTTCTTCACTGAGAGCTGTCATTTCCTCTTCATTTCCTGAATTCTGATACGTAAAGAATCTCCCAACTGGTGTTCAGTGTCCTCTCTTTGGCTCACAACTGACTTCTAAAACTGTGAGCCTTGCACACCTATTACAATAACTTTTTTTCTGGAATTTTCATGCTCTAGTAAGGACCATACAAGATGTACATTGGCTTAGTGCTTGAAATGAAATGAGAAAATTGCTAATAACGTCATTTAAAAATAGCATCAATTCTTTCCCATTCTGAAGTTCATCTGGCATCAAACAACTTGTGAAACCACAACCACTCAGCCAAACTTCAGTCTAAGATGCCAAATATAAAAGGAATGACATTTTAAGGCTGAAAGGAGGACATGCTGAAGAGGCATGCTGTGACACAGCTGGGCACCAAACTAGCCACGGAGGATGACAGTGGAAAGGATGGCTGAAATGCAGCAAGCACATTCACCGTAACAAAAAGTGGCTCCGACGAGGCCCAGGAGGTGGCATGGAGGACAGATCACTCACCATAGCCTGCTCTGCTGGCTCAGCAGGGATGGCCTCCTTTTCCACAACAACAGCAGCAGCAGCAGCAGCAGGAGTTTCCTCGACCTTAGGTTCCCCAGGTGGAGTTTCTTCAGCCTCAGTCTTTTGTTATTGATTTTTAAGTAGATAGTGGAAAAATTGTTGAGGAGCATATGATGTTGCAGAGGAAGAGGGAGAAAGGGAACTGTGCCTGAAACAGTGTTGCTTCAGGCTCAGTCTTGCCAGGCTTTGTCCCCATGTAAAGGGCATTTTCATCATCAATGTTCTCTATGTAAAATGAACCAGCCCTATATGCATCCCTCACAAGGAAAGCTTCCTGAGTTACAATGAGAGGTAATGGAAGTCAGGGGGAAGCACTTAGGTTGCTTAAAAATGCTTTGGAAACTGCTGGCAAGGCTAGAAATTAAAACTGCCATGATGTGTACTAACCCTGGTCTTCAAACACGCGTTTTAAAAATAACCTACTCCTCCCTGATTCCGTCTGTTCTCAGACAATATACCCTTCTTCAGTGAGGGTAAGAAGCAATGAATAGAGAGTGAGACTCAGTTTTTATATGCACAAACAATGACTGATTGAATAATAGCAATGAATTCTAGCAATCATCTCTGTTTTCTTATTAAAATGCATTCTCTCTTGAGCTCTTAATCACCTACAAGGCACTCATTTATCAACCTACTATTGGGATTTCCATCCTTTTGAATCCTGGCCTCAGCTTGTTTTCCAACAAGAGGATCTATGAAATGTCACCAGCCCTGAAACATGTTCAGTCTTGTGGCAAAATAGCTCACAGCAGAAGTGCAATCTCCAATAGAGAGATTACTCTGCAAATACATGCACCTAACAAGTGGAGAGCTCCAAGCTGTGCTCAGCATATTTGATCTATAAAGATGGGTGACTCAATCAGATAGCATAACCCAAATAGATTAATTTGCCATGAACAAATTGCTCAGCATAATATGAAGATCAAAAGCAATTGCTTTGCAGTTGATAACAGATTGCTGGCTAGAATGTGGTATCTCCTGTGATGAAGAGACAGCTTCTATAAAATTCTTTAAGATGTTAAGACCTTCTCCTCCTGATATTTTTAATTAAAAAAACCCCATAGCCTCTCAATTCTTTGCATTCTTAGGCAGGTTGATTTTTAATGAGGTACAGAGAAGTCTGCCTATGCAAGACCTTCAGGATTAGGCACAGTATTAAGGAGCATTCATTTGTATATTATACCATACTGTGCAAAAAATTTTTCTGTGCAGTGCAACAATGACAGCTCTAGAGAATTTCATAAGAAGGAACAGGACTGAAATGAGAAACACAAAGTAGATTTATCCCAGGTAATGTGTTTCCTGACATTTAATTCTGGAAGATTCTTTCAGACTTAAAATCACAAGTAATATAAAGCAGACTACATTGATGTGCTTCAAGTCACTTGTTAAAAAGCATACTTTAGATGAGCTACCACATTGCAGCTACAAGTAAAAATACTCTCACAATATCCAGTAACCATCATAAGCACAAAACCCACATCAAATAACATTAAGTATCACCCTGCTGCTATTAAGTAACTACAGCACTCACCCAGCAATGCTGTTATTCTCATCCTTGCTCCAGGCTAAGCAAAGACTGTAAGAGGAGCTAAGAAACTGCCCAGGTATGATCACTTCCAAGCAGATTGTGCCCTCCTTAGAAGCAGAATGTGCCCACTATTAATATGGTGGTGAGTAGATAAAATTACAGCAATTTTGGAGATATGTAACAGCCATCACGTACTATTAGGTCCTTGCTGTACACTAGACCATAGTAATCATTCTAGTAATTTCTTAAATACAATAGATGATCAAACTGTTTGACTACATCTTTATAAAAGAAACATACGTTACAATGTTCTGGTTTTCTTATCTTTTGCTCTGTGCTATTGCTGAAAGATTGTTTCAGTGAGTATGGATTTACGACTACAATGATATCACTCACCAGCTCTCCCAAATGGAAGAATCGCATAAAGTGGTGTGGTTTAAAGGATAGAAAACAACAAAAAAGTGAAAATATATTTGCAAAAATGAAAAATTGTACCCTTTTTGACAGGACATTTTAAAAGGAACTGAAAGCCACAACTTACCAAAGGCTCTTCCACATTCTCATTTGATTGCACTGTAAATGCAGGGATATCCTAGACATCGAAATGAAAATCAACAATGTAAAAATATTTGAGACAGGATATTTGCAGGTGTCCATCAAAGACCTGATTTTTTAATGGTTTGTTCAGGTAAAATCACTAAGTACATTTACATAGAATAAGATGGCAAATAAACTTAACTAAAAATTATTTTTGTATTTATTTAGATTATCTGAGTACTATTAATATTAAAACCATTATTTTTTCAGTTTTATATTCAGTGTTTCTAAACCAACATTTTTCACCTCACTAAAGGCTGTGAATACATGTGATTCACACCCCTAATTAAATACATGTGATTCACCAGGACTTCATTTAAGGCGCAATGCACTTCTAAGTTGTGGAACTCTGAATCCTTTTTGCAGATTACACATGGCTGTGCCTGGAGAGTACGCCAGCTCTAAGCTACTTTCTTCTTGATCATGGGCTTTTATTTGAATAGTAACTACAGCAATTACAAATACAAAATTTTACCTGCACTAAGAAAGTAGAAAAACTGAGGTGCTTCCCAACATCTCACTCACTCAGAACCAATTAATTTACAAAACGTTGCTGGGCCAAATTATTTTCCTACCACAGAGGAGAGAGAAAATATGTATTTTCTCCAGATAAACATTTTGCCTTAATTATTAGATACTCTTGCTTTGCCCCTTCCATCCAGATCTTTTACTACACTAAATGTTTTGGAGCAGAATGATAAACCATTGGAAGATTCATTTCCATCCTTGTATAAGCTGAGAGGTTTTGGATACTTTTAAAATTTGGTCTACAGGGTGTGCTGTGGTTGAGCCAGTCTCTAAGAGAATGCTGGAAAATAATGAGGTCCCAGGTTATCCACCTAAAATTTGGGATCTTGACACAGCCCTGGAATCTGAAAGCACTAAACATGGTGTCTTTATGTGCTGTATCTCTGTGATGCATACCACAGACTCACCATCAGCACCACAACAGACAAATAATTTAGGTTAAACTTTGAGAGTAAAATGTATCTTAACTGAAAATGAAGATGA
Source organism: Irena cyanogastra (assembly GCA_013397155.1). Lineage (NCBI taxonomy): Eukaryota > Metazoa > Chordata > Aves > Passeriformes > Irenidae > Irena > Irena cyanogastra. The sequence goes on along the minus strand of VWZV01015691.1, from coordinate 166,312 downwards.
AGAAAAAACTCACTATGTATTTGCACACAGAGTTACTGACAATAGATGAAACTGAAAATGTGCTTTACAGGATTTTGCAACTGTGAGAAAAATAATCTATAAAAGAGCACAATAAAAGCTAGACAAGCCACTTTAGGAGAAAAATAGCTGTCCCATTAAGGTAGTCAGATTTTTTGCTTTAAACTCAGTCAGGCCAAGAGTCCTAAGGGTATTAGAATCTTTCTAGCAACATCTAAGAATTTCTGACAACAGACAAGGTCTGGATTTGAGACAGTATGATGTTGCTATGCAGCTTGTCTGTAGAAGAGATTTCATGAATTTGTGTAGCCAGTTCTAATGCCTTCCTAATAGCACAGAAAAAAATTATCTCAAAACCTGTTTATTTCTTACCTGTGCAAATCCATTAAATGCTATGGTGGATGCCTAAGTAGAAGTGAAGATCAGAACAAATTAACATTTGTTTACTAAATCTGAACATGAGTTAAAACATTTTTATTTGCAAAATAAAAATGTAGGCCAGACATAAAAAAAAATGAAAAAAGAAAAAAAGAGAGAAAAAATAAAATGAAGGGTAAGGCACCAAGAAATTTTACAACAGTGCTATGTGATAACAGACAGCATAGGCTTAAAGAAAATGACAAAAAGAAAAAGCAGAGTACTTTAAATATTTTTACAAAAATAATAATTAAAAAAAGACCAGGTGCATTTAAAGATCTACAGATAAAACACAAAAGCTGCCAGACATAATGTGTCTTCACACACAGTTGTGAAGTTCAACGCTTCATTCACCATTTTGAAATGCGTTTTTGTCAGCCTGTTTGAAGGGCTGAAAGGCACCATACCATGAAGAGTTGCATGGCAATTTTTCAAAAAAAGAATAGCATGGACGTAGGAAGGGCAGTAGGAAACACACAAATGGAATGTTTTTAAACAACAAGCTTATGCATGGCCTAAGGAACTCTTTGTCTAGACTAGGCTACACACTGGGGTAGGTACCTCTTCTTTATCAGCCTCAATTTCCTGGTACAACAATCCATATCTCCGGTTAGCAATTTCATCTTCAGATAAATCTGAGTTGTTGGTTTCATTGTCTTTAGGACTAGTTGAACTCTCGGTGCTAGCATTTCTGGAATTTCCCATTTGAAACAGAGACAAGGGTCTAGCTATCTCCTTGCTTGGTCCAGGATTGCTAATGCCTGTCTGCTCCCCAGGCGAACCATGTTTTAATAATGTCTCCTGAATTATGTGGCCTGTTCTTGCACCTACTTCCCCCCAGCTGTTATCAGTAGCTCCTAGGTCTTCTGTAGACCATTTATTACTAATGCCTAACCAAACATTTTCCATGTTACCTTCCTCTGAGTTTTGCTGCTGGGGGAAAAAGGGCCAATTATCCATTCCATTGTCTTGGCTATCTGACAGATTAGAAAAACCCCAGGAATCATTAGTAACTGTTGGATCCCAGTTTGCCAGCCAGGGCTCTGTTTCCAAGGCTTCAGGGACACCACTGCTAACCATTTCAGTGACTGCTGTTGCTGTCCTACCTGTCACTTGGTCATCTGCATTATCTAGGCAAGGATTACCACAGCTTGTGCTAGCAGCATCAGCTGCCTTGGGCAGCAATGCCCACTGTTTTTCAGCAGCAGCTTGACCATTAGAACCAGTACTACCATTTGGGAGGTGGCTGATTCTATTATCTTCAGTTCCTTTACTGGACTCTTCTGCACTGAATAATTCAGCATCACACAGATCACTTCCAGTATCTGAAGGGTACTTTCCTGTGTCGTCAGTTAACTCTAGGTCAACATGTGCCCTCATGTTTATACACTCCATGGATGTACTCTGTCCAGTACCACTGCCAGTTTGATCTAAGGCCTCCTCAAATGTATTTTCATGGTCCTCATCCCAGACACCAAGGACTCTCTCAGGTTCAGCACTGATGCCTTTTATAGTCTTACAGCTGTACACCACTATTTTGTCCCCACTTTCCAGACCTGTGGTCAATGATGGTATTTCTCTATCTGTCTCCTCAATGACATTGACCTGTTTGAATTCTTCTTCTGTAGAGTTTTCTAGGTTAGCACCATTAGCACTCCCAGTATCCCCATAACTATCTTCAAACTCATGTAAATTTTCTACCTCTGCGCTGACTAAAATTTCAAGATCTGATTTTGCTAAACCGTTATGAAATTCTGCCTCACTGTTTCCTTTGGTTTCACAACCTTGCTCTTCCAGTGCCTCTGCACCTTCTACCTCCTTGTAGTTAGCTCCAGTCTCTACCTTTTCACTTGGCTTGACACCTGCCCACTCGTCTTCCTCATGCTCTTCCTCTGCCTTTTGCACATCACATGGGAGGGGTTCGTCCAACAAGCTATCAGTTCCCAGGATGGGTGCCTCAAAACTGGTTACGTTCTCTAAAGGTTGACTGGTCACCACATCTTTCCACACGGCATTTTTGGCATCCAACTGGTCCTCCAGTGAAGTCCTCTGGTTTTCGCTTACAGAAGCTGACCCTGGTGCAGCATCCTCCTGCTCACCTACTGCAGGCCAAACACTAGCAGGCAGAGTACCCGTGGATTCGCTTGAGGTTTGCTCTGCCCTGGGGAAAAGCAAAGAACTGCCTGCAGTAATTTCCTGGCTGATACTGGGTGTGCTAACATCTAGGCCCCAGTTGAGTGAACCTAGATCAGTTTGAGATCTGTTAGTATCTTCTGATGACCCACTGTTTGGGGTTTCCTCCATGATCAGGTTACACAGGGAAAGACTTTTTGAAGAATCAGGCTTTAAGCAGACAGAAAAGCAAAGAAAAAACATAAGATGAAAAAGATAAAGGCGGGCTTGATGAGAAAACACAAAATTTATATTTTACAAGAGCAATTTTAATCTAAAGAATGAAGTGACTATATTAAGCATTTTAGGAAAAGCTATGTGATTTGCAATATCTGAAGGCAATAAATTGTAATGCAAAGGAGCAGCACTGATACACAAAACCAGAAAACTATGTATTACACCACAGTGATTAAAGAAGTCTCTAGAGTGGTTGTGATTTTGAGGGGAGGTTTGCTTACCGGCTGCACCAATTCGCTGCTTGTCTGTATAGAGCGAAGTCATACAAATAAAACACAGAAAAGAAGAACATGATGTACTTTGATACAGCGGCAGTTCATTAATTAGCAGATCTCTATCCAGCTGCAGTTACCAAATCAGGGTGGGCAAGGAGTGGCGGGTCCTTTCCCACCACTCCACCCAAGACTAATGCCAGCCCTGTGAATTTCAAACCTCTGAATTACATAAGAAAAGTTGTTCATATATTTTGAATATTGACCACCTCTTGCTTTCCCCTGTGAGTCACCAACATTTTTATTTCAAATGTTTAGCAAAGAAGCACACTGGCATTTTCAAAAAACAGAGCAAAGATGAAAAAGATTATAATGCAGAATACAGACATAACATTAAAAAGCTATAAATAAAACTGCACAAAAAGAAGACATTGATAAAGCTCTCTAATCTAAATTTAGAGCAATACATTCTCAACATTTCTGGGTTATTTCACGAGGTCTAGATATTTGCAGCCTTGAAATTTTGGCTAGCCTACATACATGACTGTTTTTATCAAGCTTATTAAAATCTCGCTCCATATAAGGACATATGCATTTAATATACATTATACATGGAATGTGAAAACAATTGTGCTGTGAATCTGACATGACAAACATTCACAGATTTCTGTGCTGGCTGAAGCTACAAAAGGTCAAACATTAACATACCAGGCTCCATGTCAAGTCAACTTGGCTATTACTTGGCCATTACATACAGTCAAAAGAAAGCTCACAAAAATGGGTTGTTTTCTTCCTGCAGATCATTTTATCTGATTTTGAACCAGGAGGAAGAAGGAAGGATTCATGCAGTTTCCTACAGTAGTGGTTTCTTTTGTGAGCAACTCCAGTTCACTGTATTGCCCACAAAGACAAGCTAAATTCTGTCTTTACTCCTAGTTTTGAGAAAATGATTGTCCATTGGGTTAATGGACACCTTCAGGTACTTAAAATAAGTGACTTATATCCATTGTTACTTTCTAATAGCTGTACTGTGGGTGTAATAAAAGCAACACACTTAGCTGTAGTGATTGTGAATCTTTTAGCCTAGATTTCTGACATCATTTAGGTTTTGTAGACTAAGCAACAGAGATTATTTTTTGTTGTCGTTAGTTTTAAAAGATACCCAGTGGCTTGAAAGAGTTTTTTCCATGGTCCGTGAATTCGTTATCTCGGTTTTTGGTAAAAGAATTGTAAAACTGAGTTTAAGTTGTTACAAAATCAGAGGCACAGAACTACTACTATGTATGTCAGGCTTACCGTCCACAGATCCCATGGCAATGTCTGGAAAAAGTAGTAGAAAAAAGAGCTTGTCAGAAAAATACCATTCCTGTACTGTATGCTCAACATGCTACATAACAATGCCCATTAAATAAGAAGAGAGAACTTATTTATATGCATGCTTATAGTACATACATATTTTATATATTAGCAAATGTGCATGTGTGTATGTCTGTGTATGTATCTGCATTCTACTTCTGGTAAGAAAGGATGGAAGTATGCAATGCATTGTGGTATATTTCCCACTTCAAAGTAGTTGCTGCTTCCCAGCAGACTCACATTGCTGTGTGCATGAGTAATGCTCAGATTTTGAGCTGGTGACCGAATGTCTTTCAATAGATATATGAGCCTCTGCAAGGTGTCAGCTTTAAAGAGCTTACAAAGTTGGGGTTTTCTAGCCAGTTAAAAATAACACAGCTATCCACTGAGAATAAGTGGGCTTCCTTGCAACACTGACACTAGAAAGGAAAATGGCATACTATTTGGGAAAGGAAATAAGAAAGTTGACCAATATTTTCTTTTTCTTGTCCAGTCTGTTAATTAATGCTAGTGACCTCTCAACAGAAGAGCTAAACAGACAAATGAAAGAAAAGCAGCAGACTTCATGCCAAATATTTATAGCCCACCACATGAGACAGAATTCTGCTGGTTTGTATCAAAAGAGAACAGAACCAGACAGGTTTAGAAAGGTCCCTTCTAATGCAGCCATAGAAACAGAAAAGCAATTGAGGAAGGACAGACCAGGGCTCACCTACTATGGTTGGATCACCCTGGCAGAGCACTGGAGGGAGGTAATTAATTAAATTAACAACAGACAAGTCATGCCAGGCCTTCCAAGGCATCATGCACAGATGACTACTCCTGTCTTTACATCACTACTTCAGCTGTTTGTTGAATGGAAAATATCCATGACTGAGGCAAAAACCATACACATATGGAAATACCATTTAAGTCTCTCTTCTTTATCTCCCTGCGAGCACAGGGCTCTGCAGCCACAGGTTTCATTCTCTCTATACTGCCATATTAATGACCCTGTCAGCTCCAGTGAGAACAAAACCCAGACTGCAGGGCTGTCTTCCCTTCTAAAATCACGGTGTTCTGACTCATCCACAGCTCTTGTAGATGTGGACCATCCTTTCTTACATGCCTTTGCTCTGCAGAAAGGTGAAAGGAGCAAGTAAAGGTGTTCAGTGAATGCTCCTTATGCCCCTAGATGGAAAGTTATGATGTACTTCTCTATAAAAAATCATATTCTGTATTTCATGGTATAGTTGAATAGAAAAGAACTGTTTTTCACTAAAGTAATAAACTTTTCTACAATCTGTGCAATATGATGTCAGAACAAATATGTTCTGTCATAAAAGCTAAGTATCACAAAAGCTAAGTTGTTTAATGATCCCACTGCTCTAATCAGCATTATTACAAAACAAGCTGTAAGAGTAGTTAGCAAAGTCGCATTTAGTCTTCTCTGTCACTGCTAAATGCTATGGAATGTCATTTGCCTTCCCCTTCCTCTTCTCTGTTTAGAGGGACAAAAAACATAACAAGTAAAATGCACAAAACTTCTGCTAGAATGGAACACTTCTTGTAGCAAATCTCAAATTCAGCTAATGTTCAGAGTGTTGACAGTGCATAATTTTTCAGACAGCACATATCCTGTCAGCGATCACTACAGATCTCATTACATAACTAGAGCTTCACACTGAATAAGAAATTAATTAACTGAGGTAGACATCGGCAGAGAATCAGGACCATCTCAGCCTTAAAACTTCTTGTCTTATCACTCCTTTCCCAGTGCTGCATTTCTGAACAGCTGATCAGGCTTCTCGTGTCTCACAGAACAAGCCAGATTAATGATAGGTCTTGCTAACAGTGTATTAACATTGCTTCTTTGTGTACAAGACAGGGATACAGACATGCTGGCCATGAGATCTTCCCTACTTTCCTACCTGCCCTCTGCGTAGTGAGGGTGAATTCTAGATTTTAAAATAGCATGTCCTGTAGGATAAGCCAATGAATATCAGCAACTTGATATATTAGGGTTTTCTTTTTTTTTTTTAAGTTTTCATATATTTTTTCAAATTGCTGCAAAAAACTACCATTACAAATACTACTATTGAATGTAGACTTTCAATAACACAATATTCTACAAGAAAACACCCTATTCTAAACTCTAATTTTCCTTGAGGTTAGGTCTAAAGTAGATTTACAGCAAAACCACTCAGATCATACCACTGCTTGATACAGAAACTCCATCACAATAAAGCAACTGCATGCTGACTCCATGAGACCTAGGTCCTCTAAGGCATCTTTCCAGACATGAAGAATCAAAGTCAGGTCAGAAAAGTTGTCAGAAAAACAAGCACTGGAGAATAATAATGTTTACACTAAGAGTTATTCTAAAGATGGAAAATAATAGCATGCTAAAGTCAAGGCCAAAGTACCAGCAACCATTCTCATCAGCAGACATCTCATTTTATCACCTAACAATTTCCTCTCCTTCCAGTACATCATCAAGTACGTGGTTACTGACGGGGAAGACAGAAGGGTGACTTCTGGTCCCCAGCAAGATAAAGTTTTTCACATACTTCTTATTAATACATGAGGCAAACCTTTCCTACCAAACACAGTATACTGCATTCATATGCTTTACCTATGTCGAGGCAAAGAGATACCTGAGACATGGGTGAATGACTAACTCCTGTTGACACAGCTTCTGGCTTGAAAGGGTCAAAGTCCAAATCCAGTAACGATTCCTCTTTCTTAGCTTCAGGTACTTCATTCTTTCAAAAGAGAAATATAACTCTTGAAAAACTTATCTTTTAAAAGCTGCCCTGGCCAGTAAAATATTAAAATGATAAAGAAAAAAAAACAAAACACCCCACAGATTTACTAGTTGTGGTGCACACCAGAAGGGGAGAAAGCTCAGAAGATTTTCCTGAGCTTTAGTTTAAGTTTTACTTTGATGAGATTCACTCTTATTATGACTTCTCTGTAGTACAGCTATGCCTTTCAGTCACAGCCCTTTCAAAGAAGTGTTGAGTGTACACCACTTGATGGTGATGGCCCTTTTAAAGTGCTTTGAGACAGACATCAAAGCTAAAAACTACATAAACAACACACAACGTCCATATGGTTTAATAAGTTAGTCTTTCCCCAAACACAAACATTAGCAAAAAGCCAATACAGAAGAATCTAAATGCATTTGAATTAAGTTTTAATTCCAAACATGTACACCAATTTATAATTAATGTTGCCTTTAGCTCTAAATTTTAGGAAACATTTCATAGTAAGGCACTGGAACAGGTTGCCCAGAGAAGCCATGGATGTTCCATCCTTAAAAGTGTTCAAAGCCACATTGGATGGGGCTTTGAGCAACCTGGTCTAGTGAGAGCTGTCCCTGTCCATGGCAGGGGGGATGGAACTAGATGATCTTTAAGATCTCTTTCAACCAAAACCATTTTATGATTCTACGATATGCTCTAATTAAACTGGATTACATGGTAGAGCCTTTCTGGTTTGCAATTAATAAATTAGCCAAGGCCTCTGAGGTCAATATAAAAATATATACACATATATATGTTCAATGGGCTACGGGTCTTTTCTGCTGTAAATTAATCTGAAAAAACAATCAGTGTGCTTCAACATAAAATTCTAATTAGTGAAACTATCGCTGAGATTTAATTATCCTTAATTGTAAATATTCTAGGCAAGCATCTTGGTCTTGCTAACAAGGCTAGTACTGCCTACTGCTAGTTGTTCAGTTAAACAGTGAGAGAGCTTCTACAACTGGGCAAGTCTACTGCAATATGGCAGGTATAAACCCAGCAAAACTAGGAGATAATAATAATGATGATGACAATGATAGTAAAATAAATGAGCAAAGACTTTCTGTCATTAAAACATTTAGGAATATAAATGCTCCAAATTACTGTTCCTATTGGTAAACAGTAAACATATGTTCAAAGTTAGGTAATTAATGGCTTTCATTATGCCACAAAACACCAAAACTCTCTGTGTCACCTGCAAACATGGTCAAAAGAGCTCCTCAGCTCCCATGTTAGGAATGACAGAGTGAACGAGAACTCTTCAGTCTGTAAGAGGTGCTAGGGGTGACATGAGAAGGCTCTATACCAGTGTGAGATAAAAAGGGGTTTGGCTGCTCCCTGATTCTTCCAAAGCAGGAAGGCAGTTGGCAGCAAAGCTGATGGGGGCAAATGTAGAATAAAGAAGTGGTGCTGCTCCATGTGGCACAGGGTCCAACTGGGGACCTCCCTGGCTTCAGGTAGTGTGAATGTGAAAAATGTACAGATGCTGAAAGACTGAATAAATTTGTGGCAAAGTAGTCTGTTGAAGCTTAGTAAATAGGTAGAAATCATGTTGAGGAAGCCCCAGAGCAGCAAATGACTGGAGGCTGAGAGACTGTAGTAGAAGAGGGTGTCAGGAGTACCAACACTGCTGGCCTTGATTTTTCTTCTTTCTTTGGCCTTCTGCATCACTACTGATGACAGATAACTGGTCTGACACACTGAAGCCAGTGTTATAGTCTCACACTTTAAAAAGTCAAACCCACCATTCCTACTAGTAACCAACATTATGTTCATTCTCTCATGCCTTCGATCAAGTGTATTTAGATTTCATCATGTATGTTCTTGAGGTGCTAATACTCACGTGGTCATACAACTTGATGAAACAACAGCATTTGCAGGCACATAATCAGAATTGGATGGAGACATACAATATAACTACCTTTCACTGAGGTTTGAGAATGAAGTTGCTACCTTTGAGGACTGAATCAAATTAACAGGAGTCTTACTTAGACCATGAGTGATGACAACTAAGTTATTGGAAGTGACAGGGTACTGATCAAGGATAGCAAAAGTTACCCACGACCCTCAGACCAAAATGAAGAGGACACTCAACTTTAGTGACCAAGGGCCAAATAAACATACCAAGTACCTAAGATACTACATTACAGGAGATGCAGAAGAAATAGGAACCTCAGGAAATCCCTCAATAAAGGACAAAGCTGTGACAGGAAGGTCTGCCAAATATCCTGTATTTATTCTACCACAGCATGATGAAGCATGAATAAATTAAACATTTGAAAGAGGCAGCTGTGGCAGAAGCAAGACTGTAACTCTCAGAGGTATGTATAAGGAATGAAGAAGGTACAAGAAACCTTCAAGGACTACCAGAACTGTTGCCTTTCTCTGTATATAGTCTGTAGAAGCCTTAAAATAGCCTTAGCAGTTATGGACCGTTCACTTTAGAGCTGTCAGGCACACTCAGACACATTATCTATCTGTAGGGGACATACAAAGGCCTACAATGCCCGAGCTAGTAACTGGACAGTAGGGAGAAATGTATGCGAAGAAAATGAGAAATAAAGCAAGGAACACGCATTTTTGAATGATCTTTTCATCTGGTCACCCAGATATTTAATCTTCTCACCTCCTTCTTTTAGTAGGCAGTAATTAAATCAATTTTTGACAATGAATAACCTGGATGTGTAAGACATTGTTGAATCTGCACAAATATTCAACATCATCAAGCAGAACTGTCTTTCACCATCTTGCACTAATGCAGCAAATGCATCAGTATTGCTTGGTAAAGGAGGAACAACAACGATTACAGGATATTTTTGTTTCAAGAAACAAATTTTGGCCTGTTTGTAATCCTTTCCAAAACACTGCATTAAAACAGCAAAGTTCTACTCATCAGTCTGCTGGTTTTGTGCCTCTGCATGAGCAGTGTCTGGGACACCAGTGGTGGTCCCTTGGGAAGTCCTGTACCATTGGCAGGTTCTGCAGACCTAATAGCTTTCTCCATACTGCTCAACAAGGGCTTTGGGAGCATAGGAGGAGCCATAAACATCAAGAGGAATAAGTCCGTATTTCCTGTGGATTTCATGCTATGTATTTTCTTTAACGGGTTCACATACACAAGGATACAAAGACTATACATCACATTATTTGGGTATGTCTGTACATACTGAGAGATCTCATATATAATAAGGATGCTTTGGTGATAGGGATGAGTTTTATGGAGGGAGAAGTGCAGATGATTGATGAGAAGGTGGCCAGGGAATAGCTTAGGATGCTCCCTGGACATTGACCGTGGAGAAGGGAAGCACATAAATCACTCACTAAAGGGAGATCTATTTTCCTTGAGAGATGAGGAAAAGATTTCAGAAGCATGCCCACTTTTATTACGCCATTCCATTTCTATGCCAATCTCTCTCAGAAAGAAAGGTTATAAGGATTCTGGAAATGTGACTTACACTAATTTAAAGCCTTGTTCTGGTCTCATCTCTTGATGAAAAAGCAAACCAGTTCAATTTCTGCTTCCCTGGATGGCCTGACATATGCATGTTAGTTGGATACAGTATTTAACGCAAGGGGCCATATCTAGCACAGGTTACACCAACTCTTACCAGTGATTTCAAGTCTCATGCTCCTAGAGTAATTAATTCCTATGAAGTCAGGGTACAGTGATGCAAAAGATCTGCCATATCCCTTCAGAAAGAGTGCCTACCAGCAGCTGCATTCTGGGAGCAGCCTTTAATTCTTTAATTTCATGGAGATGTAACTATAAATAAGTCCTTTCCAAACACATCTCTATACACAGCAACACCTGTTTCTCCCTACCACAAGAAAACAAAGCATCAGATGCTCAAATTGTATAAAATACATTTTTCATTGCTGCGCCTTCGTTTTCCTGTGTTGTCAAATGGGTTAGGAAAAAAACAATGATTCAAATGAAAACAGACATTCCTAAACATTTGGCATAAGCTTCAAATCTACATATTTCTCTCCAATCTATCAGACGCAGGCTCAGATTTTAGAGTTGCAATTACCATGAAAGAAAGGGATTGTGGGGCTGACTTTCAGTAGGACTTAGAGAAATTCGGCACCAAGCCCTGACTTTCCCAAGCAAAAGCAGTTTGCCTTCCTAAGGAACAGCTCTGTTAAGAATTTCATGTTCTCAGGGAAGGACTGATAGAAGCTTTGTAAGCATCTCGTGTTCTCAAAATAACACTTTAGTTTATTCTACCCTTGTGTGTACTCTCAAAACATGCTCACTCTATCTCAGCCAATGGTGGTAGAGAGGCGTTGTGTCATTTAGCCAATCAAATAGCTGTTAGTGAAAGACCCTATAAAAGGGATTGCATGGTTACAATAAAAAAACCCTTCTGATTCAACAAAATCCAAGTCTTTCTTTTCGTCCTCTAGAGAAAAGCGACAAGGGTCCATTATTAAAAAAACAGGCAGTCACTATAACTATGTAAAAGTTGAATAGCTGAATACAAATGTTAAAGACTTAGCACAATTCTGGCTTTACTGTTTATCATATGCAACTTTAAAAATATCATAAGATAAAATTAATTGTGATCCCTTCTCTGCTGTGCAGCTAACGTTTCTATGAGCAAAGCAAAGTGAATGAATCATCTAGCTGAAGCTATCTTTTATACCTGTAAGAACCAGCCAAGTTTCATTTGTTAAAAATCACTTAACAGAAAGAAGGAATACTTTTAATGATTTTGACGAAGGAAACAGAAGTAATGAAGGATCTCTGCAAAGTTCCACTTGAGATGCTTAGCATTAAAAAAAGGCATCTTAGCTTGACTCTCAGCTAGTAATGCAATCTGGATGCATTTAAATCTCAAACTTGACTGTATCACAGTATTTTTTAGTCAGACCTGTCAGGAAATTGCTCATTTTTTTCAATATATTAGCAGTGTTAGCCCTATTGAGTGATTATGTGTGACCTATTCAAAGGCAAAACATTTTATGTGTAACTTTTTCAAGATAACATAAAATGGTACTTGTGCATCTGCCTTGTACTTGCGCCCTCCTCCTCCCTCCCCCATGAAGATCAGCCCCGGGGGGACTATCTTGGAGAACTCAGGGTGTTACATGGTTGGACCTCTACACAATTCACTGAAGCTTACCTGTGATGGAGTTGTCACATTGATTTCTGGGACAAAGTTGTCGTCAAATAAGTTAATGATGTTTTCCTGTTGCAACTCCTTTGTGGGTGTGAGTTTAGGCAGTGGTGGGACTGGCGGGCCTTTCCTCAGCTAGGCAGACAGCAAAAATGTCACAGACTAGTTCAGGAATAAAAGAAGACCTTTAAGCTAGACCTAAACAAATTGTCTTATATTTTTACTTTGGCTGTTTCACCCTAAATAAGCCATGGGAATAAGCCACGTATCGAATGGAACTGTTTACCTGCTCACCACCAAGTACTTTGAAATAAACATTATGGGAAGAGCAAAACAACCCTATCTTTCAAAGTCATTAAAACTCAAGATTTCAGATTTGATACAAAAGCAACCCTTGGTTGTATTTTTTTTCTGCTGTGACAGGCACACAGTGCAAGACACTAGCTCTTCTATGCAGCCCATAGCTGAAAGGGTGATACTGCACAGAAACAATGCCTTTGCAGCTTTTTGGCTTCTTGAGTTCATTTAGCTTTGGGATTTTGTCACTGCTCACCTGTTGATAGCCTTAGAGTGTACTTAATGCGAAGACCATGTAATCTCTGGGACCTATAGCATTTCAAAGGTGCTTAGTTTACTATATTCCCCCTGCTCTCCAGAGATTCACATGACAAACTAATTGTTTAGAATAATACCAAATTGTGTTGGATAATTTCTAAATCTATCAAAACCTCAAGAAAATAAATCCACCAAAAAAAAGTCCTTAGGTGGTATAGTGATCACCATTGGCACCAATGAGGCTGAGTTCTACCAGGTGAATACCCAGGCAGTGAATTGTCACATTTTGGGAGACCAGAGAAAATAAGCATGCTCACTAGATACAAAATTAATTAATTTTCTTCTGATACGCAGACAGCATAGAAACAACAATCAGCACAGAAGCTATCCCAATTCCAAAAACATCCGTAACATCAACACAAGTCTTTGATATGCACATGAAGTATCATACACAACTCATGCTACAGATGGAACTGATGAATGAAACCAATTCTTATTTTACCAGTACTAGTGAGAATAGAAATTACTCCATTGGTTACAACAGTGTCAAACTTCCCAGTCAGTGTTTAAAACAACCAATAAGACTTTAATTATCAGTAATTAGCAGAGCAATATTTCAGCTAGCTTTATTTTTCATTGTTTTAGAGATTGGCCAGACCAGTGATACTCACTGGCTAATTTCTCCCAAGGGTAGCATAAATTTGAAGATGAATGAAGAGCAGAAATATATAATGTAAAAAAATTCACAAGGAGGTTTTAGAAATATGCTTTTCAAACTATCACTGCTGGTATATGTGTCCTTAGAGACAATGCAACTTTTTAAGAAGGGTTTTGCTTTGTCACTGCAATTCACCAGGCACCTAACATTTTCTTCAATTCCCCTAATATAAAAACCATTTTCTGTTCATGTTGTGACACAGGGATGAACAACAGATGAACAGAACAGATTGCAACAGAACCAGTAGCCTCCCTGCTACTACTCAGTCACAGCTGAGATGAGAAATCCACCATGTACATCATCTCAGCTATCTTTCACTGCACAACAGGTCAGGTCCCTCTGCTAGGTATCTCCTTACCTGTGTAGGTGACTTAGGTCGGGCTGGTGCCGGAGACGCTGGTGCCAGCATATGATTGGGACTAGCAGTAGGGCTAGGAAGGGGAGAGACCTCCTCTGGTGGTGACGGTGTTTTTGCAAAGCGGAGTGGACCTGAATCACTAGACGGAAGCAAAGGAATGGCAAAGACATATATATCTTGCTGACTTATTACCTTGAAAATCAGATGCAAAAGCTGAACTGCATCCCTGACGTAACGTCAGTAACCACAAAAGAGAGTACACACTGGAGATTAATTAAGCCATTATATAGTGACTAAAACTAAAATTGCAATTAAATACAATTAAAATTCAGTGTCAAAGGAAGTTATAATTTTGAATGATCTTGGTTTTTGGAACATTTGTTTACCTGATCGTTGTAACTTGAAGAAAACAAGAGTACCTGCATTTTTTCAGATTCTGTACTTGAAATACCATTTCACTTATAAATTTATAACTATTATAAAATGTGAAATGGATTTACTGTCTTCATTTCACATGCTTCTCAGAACAAAAGGCTCTAAAGGTAAAATAACCCACAGAAAGGTGTAACATTGAATAATGCAAATAATTTTAAAAGCTCAACAGCTTCGGAAAGGTTTAAATAAAACGAAACACAGCCAAGATTATTATACAGATATCACTATTTAGAAGGAAAAATCCCAACAATTATAAACAAGCAGCAGTCTAGTGACTTCAACAGAGCTCTTCTGATACTAAAAAAAGATCTGATGAAGTCATAGGAAGCATTTGCATTTCCCATGAAAGGACCTGGTGCAAACACTGAGAAAATATTCAGCTACCTAGACATGCTGAAAGCTTACGAGGGAGGCTATGAACTACAGTACTCAACAATCACAGCACTCAGTAAGAGCGATTCCTACACATCCTCAGGGATAGCAGAAGCACTACCTGATTGAGACCACAGCAAAAATATAATCCTAATGCTAACACAGGAAAAACTGTTCTTTGGAAGGAAAAACTTAGCTCACACTCACCACCTCTTTCTGTGGAAATATTAAAAGAGAAAAAATAAGCAGTCATTAAGAAATTTATGTCCCAGGGTACAACATTTGCCTTCAGGAGAGAGTATTCACCAGCCCACAAGTTCTTAAGATTTTTTTTTAAATGCAGTTCTTTAAAAGAAAGATTAGATATTGTACTTGTCTAGTATCAACTTCTCAAGCATCTAAAACAGAAAGCTGTTTTATCTCATGAAGATCCACTTGTGAGTCTTTTAGAGTATCATCACTAATAAGGGAAGTCAAAATCTATCCAGATTTTCACACAAGGCTCTGTGAACAGTACAGCAAAAAACAGTAACAAAGTAACTGAAAATGGATTTTTAGAAAGCTTTTTTAAAGTAAGTTCACACTACATTAAATGACATCTAGTAATTTGCAGCAGAAATAATTTTGCTTTTTTTCTCTTGATGGAATGAATACTTCAGTGGGAACAAGCACTTGCATGTCGCACGTGGTCTAAAAGACACAAGTGGATAAAATACCTGTTGTTTACAAAAAGTGCTTGAAATCTTCCTACATGACATTATTTTACAACATATAAAAGTGTTTTATAAATCCTTTATATATCCTTATATAAATAAATATATATCCTTTATAGATATAGTCCAGATTGTGAGTCCATCGTAAATGGGCCAAAGTTAACAGCTCCGAAGGCAATACGTAATATATGAGCATGGATTATCACTGAAATAACCTCAAGTAGAAATTCTAGTGATGTTCTTATAAAGTAGTTCTGAATTTTGCATTATGTCAGAAGTTTCAGATTTCATTCTTTGTTCTTTATTCTTCCAAAGTGAGACTAAAACAAATGTAGGAGTATCTTCCATATTTTTGAGGCACATGTTATATTATTTCATCAGTCTTAATTGTTACTAATCTACATCCATCTTGAGGGCAAGCAGCTGAGGAATCAATTTAATTTATATTTATGCCTCAACATTATCTGGCTTTTGTGTCATAAACCGATTTTCTGACACTGGGTGGAAAATTTCTACATGGGCTGAGCCCTAACACGTGCAGAAGGTGGCTAACAAACATGAAGCGCAGGAGACCGCTGACATTACAGTCCCTGAGCAGGCAACCCCTTTAGCGAATTGAGACTTCGCCTGACAGACAATCAGGGCAGGCAAAACTTCCATCACTGGGCTACAAGAGACTCCCTCTGCAGGCGGAGAAGCCCCTGCCATCCAGGTCAAATTCCCCTGACTAATCAACGGTCGCCCTCTAAGGAGCGGACTGTGGGTGGAGCCTGAGCACATAAAAGCATTTAATCACGGTTCAACCACTCTCCGCAGCCCGTTTCTGGGCCGGAGGGCTTGTGTAGAGGTCTGCCTCGGTCGGCCCCTGCTCGCCTGCTCCCTACGGTCCTGCTTCTTCCCTGACTGTCTGCCCTGTCCGCATGTGTCCCGTCAACTCTTCTAAGCTTCGCTGCTTCCCCGCAGCAGCCTGTCCTCCGCTCCGCCACAGCCCCTGCTCCCCGCGCGTCCGCGCCTCGACGCGGCACCGTCCTGGCTCCGGCCATCGAAGCCGCACTCTCGCGAGAGCTGCGCAGCCTCCCCCCGGCAGCGAGCGCATGCGCCACCTGCCGATGGATGCCGAGGGTGCACCCCGGGATTGCGGTGGTAACATTCTGACGCTGGCCTGCTTTCCGCGTCTTTCTTTTCCCTTCTCTTCTTAACTTTCTACCCCTCTCCAGTGGGGACACATATCCTTCTTTATCAATAAATAGTTCTCAGATATAATATTTTCCTCGTTTGTGCTTGATTTTGTCCAAGAAATCCATTAAAAAGAATCCCCTGCGGTTTCCGCTAGAGTGGGATGTGAAAAGCTATGTAAGATTGTTCGTATTGCTTCTGACTAGCTGGGATTAAATGGAAATTCAGGCTTTATATATTAACTCTAAGTGTCGTTGTGTCTTTATAAGTCTCACTGTTTTACATTTCAACCTTTTCTGCACATCAGTATTAGAAATAAAATTATGGCAGGCTACATTTGTTGAAAGCGAAAAATCAGAAATACTGTAGTGGCATCCACTGACCTTAAGAAAGCACCATCTGATTTTAAACTCCTTTTGGTTTTGTGTTTTAAAACAAGATTTTGCTTGAAAGTCTTTGAAAATATGGTGTTACATGACATTCTTTTTATTTCAGCTTTTTTGCTTTTATGATACACCCTCCGATCTTTACTTTTCCCCTTAAGTAGAAGAGATAAAAGCTGATGTTCAAAGGTTGGGATTTGCACCTAATAATAGGAGCTGAAGACATATCTCAATATTTCAAGGCTTTAAACAAGTTATGAGAGTTAGCAACATAGCTGTGATGTAAGCATCTAAGAATAAATGAGTTATACACTTAGTTAGTGCCAGTTGATGTAACAGTCTACAGTGTACTTGGCTAAATTGAAACAGGCTTCATTCTTTTTTTGGTTTTGAAGGACTTTCCAGAAAAACAGTCAGTGAAGAAGCAAGGTTTGCATCTTTGCTCCTGTTGAGAAGAACTTCATCCCAGATACCTTTATCTACCATCCTGAACAAATAAGGCCTCTTACCATGTTGTGCAGCAATCACTACACATGGTGTAGGTGATTACTACATATGCTGAAACCCACAAAGACTACAGCAATGCAATTCATTAAAAAGGCAATAAATTCACCTTGGTGCCCCTTGAATGGTGAAGGCCTTGTCTGCATGCTGATCCCCCAGCTTTGTCATCACTTCGTACAGTTTGTGACATAACTGTGAAAACAAAGCAGTTGCCTGAGTTTATGTGAACAACTATAGTCATGATTAAAAACACAGGTGATAAATCTGGTCTGGTAAATGATAACTTAATAACTTTATGTTACAGTATAAAACCTTCCAAAAATTCTCAGTGCCATGTATATTAAAAGCCTAAACAGAAACCCATCAAAATCCATAGAATCAAAGATATTACCAGTTTTTCAAAAACATGAGCTGTTTTTTAGAGAACAAGTTCATAAGTGTGACTGACTGCTATGTGAGCTCTGATGAAGGAGGTCATCTGAAGTTTAAAGCAACATGGGCAGCAAAGAAGATCCATGTTTTCCCCTGCAAAATCTAATCCAAATTTTCAGAGTTTCAGTAAAGCGAGTTTTCAAAAAAAATTTTGGTTCCAATTTGAAGGTTGCTATAGATATATGCTACTATTTAGCCAGGTACATTCAAAAGATCCTCAATGAAACTGCTTGATTTGTCTAACAGTCACAGATAAAATATTGCATTGCTGACAATGCCTATAGCAGACTTGAAGGGAATGTTTAGCATGTTTTTCTTGTACTGATTAAAGCAAAGAGGTGCTTAGCAATTGGACACAAAAATACTGAAGGCAACAGTAAATTATCAAAATAGAAAGTGAATGTAGTGCTACAACTGATAATGCACTGCAATCCAAAATTTTAGGGACTGCTCCTTCCTTAAGGAGAGAACAAATATGGCAAGTAGAAATTAATATGATGATTATGCCACAAATCTGAATCTATGGCAAATTCTCACCTGTGCCTCTGCTACATTTTTACTGTAAGACTTTTTTTAGCTGTCATGCATATTATAATCCATTATACATGAGATAGTCAGTTTTACTCACTAAAGCTATTTCCTTGTGAAACTTGGCTTCAAGGCTGGATACATTTTTGAAGGTGTTCACATAGAAGCCAATTCGTCTACGAAGGATGGCACAAAGAAAGGAAAAAGAGAATAAAAGGTATTTGTGTGGGAGGGCCACAAAGGCAGATTAATTAACTGTTTTCAAGCAACATTCTTGACTATTACTCTGAGCAGGGCTAATGATGAAATGTCAAAATTTCAGACTAGTTTGTTCATAGTTATTTCCATTAGTGTTAAGATACATATTTCACACCATCCAGTCAACCAAGTTGAGATGACTTCACATCAGATGTTTTCAGCTTTTTTTAAAGAAGAGTGGAACACAATGGTCACAAGTACAGCACAAGCACAGGGAAGGCAAGATGCTCTGGGCTTCAATCTCCCACCAGACAGCACACTACCATTTTTTGAAAGGAGAAAGGTACTATTCTGGCACTGTGAGCCTCTGTGCCCAAACCTTATCACAGCATCAAGATGCAGTTGCATCTTGGATCAGCTTAAATGTATACAGCTCAGTACAGCCCAGGCATGGGTGTCCCAAGCTGAGCTCTTAAACACATGCACACGTATATAAGAGAAAATAATTTAATATAGACTAGACATTTCTGTGCATGTAGTCAAGAATCTTCTTACTTCGGGTAAATTATTACATACTTCTCAATTTCAAAAGTAGAAGCTGTTTTCTTAAGTTCTGTTTTATTCTTTTTTGTCTTTAAAACTTCCATGTATAATTTCTCCCAACTTTGATTAACAAAAATTATCTTTGGAATAAGAACAAGCCTGCAAAATGTTGGCTCAATAGATAATTTTCTTCCTGAAGAATTGTAATAACTAAAATAAAGGATTCTGGAAGCAATTGCTTACTAAATTATGCATATTGCTCAAATTAAATTCTACCTTTCCCTGAGACTAGCTGCGGCTTTTTTATGCAAAATGTACTGAAGTAAAAGGGCCCTTACTCTAAGTCATTCATATGCAGTTTTACTTTTGTAGGCCCATAAAACAAATATCTTTAAGTGCTAAGAAGGTTTATAGTGAAATAGGCAGAAACACAGCAGGAAAATCCTCTGTTGGTCTGAAATTTAACAGGATTTAATTTAGAAGCCAGAGAAGACAAAGGATACTTCACATTTTCACTCCAGACTGTCAATTGTTGAAGAACATAAAACACTAATGACATGCTTATTTTTCTACTGTTTTTGTTCTCTCATTCATATTGTCTGCATTTTCTGTATAAACACAATTCATGATTAAACATCTTGACTGAATGACCTACGCCATCAAATCATAACATCACAACATAATCACTGCAAAACTATAAAATGTGTCTTCTGGTGTAGTTATAATAAAAAATTACCTATAAGTAGACCCAGACCACCACAGACTACTTTGAGCTCTAGCATAATTATTTACTGACAAAATGGAAGCCTTTTTGCACGTCAGAATGAAGATATGCCAATGAATCTTAAGTGCCAACATACATTGAAAGAAATAAGCATAACTACACTTACAATACATATATTTTTTGAGCACTTGCATACATTTTTCCTTTTATTATTTCAGAAAGGTAATGGATGGAATATTCAAGGATCCAGCAATCCATTTTCTATCAGCTCGTTAAAATCCCCTGATTCCCTTTTCCTTACTCCTCATTTAAAGCCTTGCATACAGTATCTCTAGGCTTACCGTGACCACAGAGATGGCAACTCTTCTTGCAAGTCAGTGTTAAACTCTTCAAACACTTTCTGGGCTTTTTGAAATTCTTCTTCTGCCTAAATCAAAATGAAACAGATGACTTCTAAAATCACTATGACATAACAAAACCAAAATTATTTTGTGTTGTTTTCTCAGTGGGTCTTTTATAATTTTTATTAACAAAGGATGTTGCTCAGTCTCACACCATAGAGACCAATACAGGATTTGCTGTCCCCTCAATCTCATCAAGGGAGCAATTTAGGTTCCAAACAGGACTCTGTACTGAAAGAGGCTGAGCATGCCTACCACATGAACCAATGTACTCAATGCACATTTATGCTTAGAGATATCATTATTTCTAAAAGAGCAAAAGGAAGAGAAATTTTCTGCTCTGTCTCTGTACAGAAAAAAATGCCACCCAGTCTCCCCAAGTCTTCTGCCAGCATGTTTCTGATTGTGCTACCTTGGTGATTCTGCCCTCATCTTTTCTTTTTGAGCTCTGCAGGGCTTCTAGATGATGCCTGGCGCTGTCATAGTCCACTAGCTTTCTGCTTCGTTTTGCAATGCGAGTCTGTACAGGGGTAGAAATGAAAATAAATATGAGGAGCAGTTCTAAAAAAGCCATTTTACTTATGTTGTCGATTTAGTTTCTGACACATTTTTATTCTCCCTTCTCTGTTATTCATATCTGAATTACTATATTATGTAGGAGGAACATGGAAATGCTAAAAAGGACAAACTAATCACATTATTTTAAATCAGGAATCAATTTACAGATAGTTTGGGAAGGGTTTTCATGGTTATAGGGCTTACAGGCCTCAGAGTTGAGGTATCAGTATTACATAAGACTTGTCACATTCTCTAGAATCAGTGAACCTGTTAAACTCATGGTAACACTATCTTTTCCCCTTATATATAGTGTGAAAATTCAGCAATTAATGCATTTTTTCTAGAATTGGAAAAATGCTAAAAATATACTTCTCTATATAGTTTTTCTGACACATATCTAAAATACTGGAGTTCAAGATACAGATATAGATATAGATATACTTTGCTATAGACTTTACAAAGCTATATATTATATGTAAAATCCACAGGCTGAGAAGCCATAAGCACAGCTTGATTTAAAAGTGAGTTTAGGACTGTATACCACTAATGTTGGTATTTTTAGATTATTTTTTCTTTAGTCCTTGATGTAAATTATGAAGGAGATGACTGTGTGTTACCTACTCAGTTATAAACCATCACAGAAAAAATCCAGTTATGCCCATACAGTCATATTCAAATACAAAAGTATCTGCATCTCACCTATAGTGCTTCTTTATCCTTACACATTTCATTTAGCAGTCATGTCTCTGGACTGTACACTAGATGGGCATGTGGCAGAGGCTAGAATCTGTATAGCATTATCTCGTGACGTGTATTACAAAATCTTTTTATAACTAATTAAAAGACAGGAACCATGGCTTAGATAAAAGATACTCATGGGTACATATAGCCAATAACAGAAAGCCTGCTTTCCATGTAATTTGTCTGGCATTTTGACAGCTGAAGAGCTTAATGTCTCCTTATTGAAGTTGGTTAAAATTACCTCATACCAAAGAAACAGGACCAGAAAAAAACATAAAAGTTGCCTCTAAAAAGGCTAATTTACTTCTATGCACTACTGCATGAAAAATATTTTTATTCCCTTGGAAAATCAGTCCTGCATAATGTCAGGAATTTACTTACAGAACAGTATCTTGTACATTACAGGAGAGCATGACTTTCACCTCTCACCCTTTTTCTTTCTTTTTTTCGCTTGTAATCTCATTTTCAATTTATTTTGCAACTCAACAGAACTTTAAAACTTTTCCTTTATAGAAAATCATTACTCTACTTTGATATCAGGAAATTGTCCTAGGTATGTGTCCAGCGTTAACAATGACCCATCCACCAGTTTTTGATGGAAGTCTTCCCAAAGTTCATCACATTTCTGAAAAGGTAGAAAGGAAAAAAATGTACTTAGTAGTTTAATGCCACTCTAAACCTCAGAGAAATACAAATGTAATTGGCAAAGATTAATCTTTCTGAAGTTTTAAAATGTTCTTTATAGAAAAAAATCAGAGCATAAACGTGCGGTGGGTGAATGAAAAGGAATATCTTGATATTGCAAGTTCAATTCACAACAAACTAAGATTAAACTTAATAATTAGTTTGTGTTTTCATGATTTCAAAAAGTAAGTGCTATGTGAAAATAAGGATGTCACAGATTCAAGGTGCTCTTCAGGGTTTCAGGTCCCTGAGGGTCAGTAACACAGAATCTGAACCTGGCCTAACTCTGGTGTCTAAGTACGTTCACTGATGATGAACCTTGCTTACAGAAAAAGGAAGTACAACAAAAAAAAGAAGAGAAAATAAAGGAAAAGGTCTTTCCATCTCATTCTTTTTGTGCCATTAAGGTAGATTTGATGAAATGGCTGATGCAGACAAGAACTCTACCTTGTGTTGCTGGAGAACTGGAATGACAGATAGGCAACATCTCAACATCAGCTGGCAAAATAAACAAAATCCACACCCCTGCCACCCTCCTCTGCCCTGAAGGTACACTGCTTTTCCCCAGTCCCCTTCGGAGCTCTGGGCTAGTCACCTAAGAACCTCCCTGTAGTCTTCTGATTTTCATAAACATATTAATGCAGCTCATGTGACAAGGACTCAACGGTGAGATTCCTTATTAGAAGTATATCCTGTTACACAGACATAGTGCTTGAGGATTCTCCACTGAACAAATCATTATTACATGTTAAACATCCTGATTCCCCCTTTCTTTGCACATTTCAAAAATCACTTAACAGCCTTCCCTTTGATGGGAGGGAGGCTAATGGATGTAAGCACTGCTGTGCAGGGCTGTTATCCTCACTCACAAGTCTGGAAAACTGTCACATTATGTCACAGTACAAGCTGGCTTGTACTGGGCAATTAATTTGGCTATAAATAAGAAACCCAGCCAGTTCCATAAACTGGCCCCTGGGTTGACAGACAGGAACCTCAACCAATTACGTTCCATCCCAAGCTGTGGACATCTCACTGGTCCGGGAGCTGGGTGTTGTCAAAGATCAGACCAATGAGCTATCCAGACCAGGTTTTTCAAACCCCCTTTATAAAGAGGGGTTCATACAATAAACTCTCTCTGTTGCCACGTGGACATTGGAGTGTGTGTTGTCCCTGTCCCCGACCACCGACCCCACGAAACACATGGCTGTCTCGTGTAATTTGTGGTGACCCCAGCGTGATGGGACTCGGCCAGCTCCCGTGGTCACAATGAGAGAAGACAGGCTGGCGTGTGAGCAGACGCATCAAAAAAAACAGTGAAAAAGCTGAAGAAATAATCAAAAGGCATGTGCGGAGAGCGGTCAAACCAGCAGAAAGCTGGAAATAACCAGAGGCACGCGTGAAGAGCCACCCAAAGTATACGGCGAGAAGAGCTGTTTGGCAGTGGAAAACTGCTAAAAATCCGGATTTCCTTTGTATATATCCTTTTTAAATAGAAGAAAAACTCCACTGGAAAACATGGGAGGATCTGTCTGTGTGGAAGAACATCCTGCAATGCAGGTATGGAGTAACTTTCTAAGGTAATGGGACATAGATTTTGAAGAAGAGAATTTATTAGATTTAATAATATGGAGTAGAAATCAGGGATTGGAATCTACCAAAGAGAATGCATTAAATATACATATATAGACACAGACTGATAAATATATAATGGTTGCAGCTTACAAAGGTGACAGAGGTGCAGTTAAAATCCTAAGACCATAGAAACTTATATTGAATTTAATAATGCAGATAAAAACCAAGATGCCTAGTGAAGACTGGGTGCCAGAAGAAGCAGCCACGCTGTGCTGTGCATGCAGCGCTGAACAGGCGCCGCCAGGAAGAATATGCAACAGCCCAGACAGACGCGTAATGGAGCTGGGAGGGACAACCGAATCCTGGCGGGTGGCGAGAGCCCACATGGCACCAATATCTCGGCATTCGCAGGTAGTGTCCTGGCCGGTGGCGCAGCCCCGGAAAGAGGTGGAGGTCCGGCAGGCAGAGAGAGTCTGCAGACTGCCTGTGCTGCAGTGGCTGCCGGTGCTCAGATGGGTGACATGCGGTATTGCGCAGTACAGCCATGTGACCCAACATGCGGCGGGGCAGTAGCCAACACAGGCACGGCACCCACTCCAGACTGCTGTGCCGGGCTGAGTCGCTCTCCAGCCACCCCAGGCTATCATCTCGGGTCGAGCCGTGCCACCACAGTGGCTGAGCACCCTGGGACCATCCCGCAGTGCCACGTGGTCTCCGGAGCCATCCCCACACTGCCTGCACCAGGCTGCTGTGCTGGGTCAAACCATATTGCTCGTGTGGGTGGGCACTCCATGCTGCCCCATTCCACACGGCCAGATGATGTGGTGTTGCTCCGGCACCTCCCTGCACCACCAAACTGGCTGAGAATTCCACGGCCATGGCAGCAGGCCACACCTCTCCTCACCATGGAAATGCCAAGACTGCCCCCACCTGAGACCGAGTGGGCCGGCTCCAAAGCCACGCCTCTGTCGGGGGGCGTTCCTGCACCCCCCAATCCAGCCCACATCGGGGGGCGGGGCCCCACCACCAGTCCAACCTCTGTGGAGCATGGCCATGCCTCTAGTGGGTGTGGCCCCATTCTAGAAACTGGCCCCTGGGTGGACAGACAGGAACCTCGACCAATTACATTCCATCCCAAGGTGCAGACATTTCACTGGTCCGGGAGCTGGGCGTTGTCAAAGATCAGACCAATGAGCTATCCAGACCAGGTTTTTCAAACCCCCTTTATAAAGAGGGGTTCATACAATAAACTCACTCTATTGCCGCATGGACATTGGAGTGTGTGTTGTCCCTGTCTCCAACCACTGACCCCATGAAACACGTGGCTGTCCTGCATAATAGAAAACTATTCCCAAGTGTTTGTTGTATCATAACCTACTACAGGGCATATTAGAAATGCTGTGTGATGCCAGCTTTCAGTTCATTAATTTCCTACTCTAACAGAGTCCCTAATGAATGATTAGAATCTATTAAACATGTTTAAAAGAAATACCTAATTTATTAACACAGCATTTAATCACAGTGGTCTACAAAGCACCACAGCATTAGATCATAGCAAACAACTGCCAGTCTTGTGTGTTTGCCTTTGTATCTTGCTGATATGTAGTTTGAAAAAATTAAAATAAAGGAGATTCTGAAAGCTAATGGACTCAAACAACATTGCTGAAGGATTCTTTAAGCCATCATCTTTCCTACCATATAGAATAAGATCTTTTAAGTGGATCCCTTTTGGAATGATCATTTATAACCCAAACTGAACAGATACATAATTCTTCTTTACTTTAGGCTGAGCTCACAGAATTACAGAATCACAGAATCAACTAGGTTGGAAAAGAACTTTGAGATCATCAAGTCTAACCTATGACCTAACACCACCTTATCAACTATAACATGGCACTAAGTGTCATATCCAGTCTTTTCTTAAACACCTCCAGAGATGGTAACACCACCAGCTCTCCAGGCAGGTAATTCCAATGCCCAATCACTCCTTCTGTGAAAAAAAATTCTTCCTAATGTCCAGCCTAAACTTCCCCTGCCATAGTTTAAGACTGTGTCCTCTTGTCCTGTTACTGGTTTCCTGGGAGAAAAGACTGATCCCCACTTGGCTACAACCTCCTTTCAGGCAGTTGTAGACAGTGAAAAGATCTCTCCTAAGCCTCTTTTTCTCCAGGCTAAACAACCCCAGATCCCTCAGCTGCTCCTCATAGGACATGTGTTCCAGACCCTTCACCAGCCTTGTTGCCCTTCTCTGGACACGCTCCAGCATCTCAACATCCTTCCTAAATTGAGGGGCCCAGACCTGGACACAGTACTCAAGGTGTGGCCTCACCAGTGCTGAGTACAGGGGAAGAATCACTTCCCTGGTCCTGCTGGCCACTATTGCTGATACAGGCTGGGATGACACTGGCCTTCTTGGCCACTGCTGGATCATGTTCAGACTGCTGCCAGTCAGTACCCCCAAGTCCCTTTCTGCCTGGCCTCTGTCCAGCCAAACTGTCCTCAGCCTGTCGTACTGCAGGGGGTGGTTGTGGGCAAAGTGCAGGACCCAGCACTTAATTTTATTAAATCTCATATTGTTAGATTCAGCCCATTGATCCAGCCTGTCCAGGTTGCTCTGCAGAGCTCTCCTACCTCCAGCAGATTGACACTGGCACCCAACTTGGTGTCATCTGCAAATCTGCTAACGGTAGACTCAATCCCTTCATCCAGATCGTGAATAAAGATATTAAACAGGGCTGGGCCCAACACAGATCCCTGGGGGACACCAACAGTGATGGGCCACCAATTGGAGACAGTACCATTCACCACCACTCTCTGGGACTGGCCATCCAGCCAGTTCTTAACCCAGCAAAGAGTGCACCTGTCCAATCTCTGGGCTGCCAGCTTTTCCAGGATTATTCCATGGGAGATGGTGTCAAAGGCTTTGCTCAGTCCAGGTAGACAACATCCACAGCCTTCCCTACATCCACCAGGCGGGTCACCTGGTCATAAAAGGAGATCACATTGGTTAGGCAGGACCTGCCTCTCCTAAATTCATCTGTCTGAGTCTGATCCCCAGGCCATCCCTGTAGGTCCTGTGTGATTGCACTCAAGATGATCTGTTCCATAACTGTGCCAGGCAGTGAAGTCAGGCTGAGAGATCTGTAGTTTTCTGGATCCTCCTTTCCATCCTTACATTTCCTTCACATTGGCCAGCTTCCAGTCATCTAGGACCTCCTGAATAATCAAGACTGATGATAAATTATGAAAAGCAGCTCAGTGAGCTCTTCTGCCAGCTTCCTCATCACTCAGATGGATCTCATCTGGTACCACAGGCTTGCAAACATTCAAGTGGCTCAGCGGGTCACTAACTGATTCCTTCTGGATTACAGGGGATCTATTCTGCTCCCTGTCCCAGTCTACTAGTTTAGGAGTCCATCTGCCCTGAGGACAACCTGTCTTATTGTTGACAATTGAGGCAAAGAGATGTTAAGGACCTCAGCCTTTTCCTCATCTTTGGTAGCTATATAATCCATCATGTCCAATAAAGAATGGAGGCTTTCCCTGGTACTTCTTTTGATATTAATATATTTATAAAACCCCTTTTTATTATCTTTACAGAAGTGGCCAGGTTAAGTTCTAACTGAGCTTTTGCCACTCTAATTGATGCATAAATCTACCTTTGTGATTATGCACCAAAAACAATAATGAGATTTTGTAATATTGCCCATGAGTCTCTTATTAAGAAAACATACCTAGAATTTTTTTTTACATCTAATAGAGCTTAAGAGCCGAATTTTGGTGCTTTCACACTCAACTACAAATTTCTGAGTGTAAAATCTAATAGTCTACAGATAAAAGATAAGGTGCTACAGCAAGATGCAGCATGAGATTTTTCTGCTGTTTAACATAAAACAATATAAAAAACCTAAACCAATCAAACAAAAAATATGTATCTTAAATTTGGCAGTTTGGAAGTTGGGTGCTTTTAAAATCAAAACCCTTTGCAGCAGGGAAGGGTAGGAGAAGGCATCCAGAGAGGAAAAGAAGTAATCTGTACACTGCTCTGTATTCAGGTTTACTGTTAACTATATTATCAAGGAGGCCTTGCAAGCTGAATGCCAGGTGATTAAAAGCTTCATTGACAACCATTTGCACTTTCTTGTCACCACCATCACTTTTGCTGACAGACTTCTCCCAGGCTGACGCTCTTTAAGCAGGCAATTCAGAGCACCTCAAGTTAAATTCCTGCTGTGTTGTCTAGAAAAGCCTATTCTTCTCTAATCACTGGAGGACGGTAAAAAGTAAAATAAATAGTGTCCTGGACTCTAATTTGCCTTTAAATTCCATATTCTTCTCATAGAGAGGTGAGTGTCTCATAAGATACTCTGTGTAGTACCACTGGCTCAACAGTTGTTACACAGCACAAAAGGATAAGCAGCTTTGATATTTTTTTAACATTCTTTTAAGTTGAGAATCCTGACTATAAAATTGCATGTAAGATACCTTTGCACAAACTTGTCAGTCAGATGCTGTCAGGACCAATTCTGCTTGCACTGACATTATCTCAGTGGGAGCTTTTATCATCTAGTTCATACAACAGACACTGAAAGTGCTGCATCTGGCCAGCAGGAGCTGCATTTCACAAGATCTGTAATTTATATGCTGAGAAAACAGGATTTAACATGACGTGAAGGATTAAGGTCAATTTTGGATGCACACTTCTCCTCAACAGCTCAGATTAATCCATTTGCATCCAAAACACTTTTTCCCTCTTTCCATACATCTTACCTCTCCAATCATTTTCACATCTTCACGTCCATACCAGTCTGGCTCATACACTTCATGGAGAGACTCTGTAAGCTTCTTTGAGGCATCTTGCATTCCTGCAGTTAGACAGAAAGAGGAACATATAAGTGCAAACTGCAAGAAGTAGTTGCTAAATATCTTTATTTTCAGCCACATGTACCCACTACGCTATTCCCTCTGGCAGATTTAGAAAAGAGATACCTGAAGTTGGGGAGAGCACTGTAATGGACATGGTTTTATGAAGAATCTTGTATGGTCACCCAGTAGGTTTAGGAGTTTGTGAAGCCCAGTGCCTATTTATGTTTGCAACAGGGTGGTGCCTGCAGAGGACTGTGTGAAGCCAAACTGATCAGTCACTTTTGGAGCTCTTGCTATCACAGGTGGAATAAGAACACGGACTATTGATGCTTATCACTCTGTAATACACAGAGGAGCTGATAAAATAACTTCAATGATATTATGAGAAAGGGCCTAAATCTATCTTCAGTGAGATCAGTTTGACCCCAATGAATAAAAAAATACCCTCAGTGAACGCACTGGGGTTTGCATTTTGATACAGTGTGAATCCATTAGATTCTGAATATGGTTCTGAATCTAGTGAAACCAAACTCATCTCACCTAACTTTCTAAGAGTTCAGAATAAGTAATTTTAAAATGACAACTTTTATTTCAACTTCTTTGTAAAATCTCAACAATATCTGAATTTCTTACTTAGCATTAACTTTTTTTTCTTAGAAAACCACTTTTTTTTTCCTAGTCAAAATCTCTTTGCTATCTTGAAAATATCTCTTAAGTATGATTTTCAGATTTAACTGCTCAGTGAATGAATTTAGGAATAACATCAATATTTTTGTTTTCTGCACAAAGAAACATTCACAAGTGGAAAAGGAAAACTAATTTGAAACTTGAATGTGTAGAAGAGCAGACTTGATCTAGTCAGTTGGTATTCCATCATGCACTCCCAAAACACATGCTGTAAATATGACAGGTAAATAAATGCAGGTATGCACACTTCCTAATAAGAAAATAGTGGTTTATGGAATGGATAGGATAGGAAAACAGATACTGAAAAAGCTGAAAGTAAATGCCTGTTCTCAGTCCTTGAGTACAAAAGAGAGAATGGCATGGGGGAGAACAAGTACAAAGGATATACTGGTGTTTAGAGGGTACAAGCTTTCACCCTTAAATCAAAAGGTACTGAGCCAAAACAGAATATTTGATCTCTTCAGGAATTTTCTTGGGGGTGGTTTTTAATGACTGAGCTCATCTTAGACTATTAGGACAGCACAAGAATTAAGATGTATTTCTTTCTTTTCTCCTTCGTGGTTAATTCTTAGGATGATGTATGTCCAGCTAAGAAAGTGTTCCCCTGAATAAAAAGGAAATTTTTTTTTGCCTTAGAAGATACCAAATTATAATAAAATACAGATGATCTTCACATGTATTTCCAGGCAGGACTAATTTAAAAACTTTAATGTCACTGCAAATTAATCAACTCAAGAGATAAGGCAAAATCAACAAAGTATCTCTTTGCTTAAGAAGGCTGCATCTCTCCAATCAGGGTGAATGTACAAACCAGGAGGGTTGTTCATCCCTGCTCACACTTGATCCTTTCTGATACCTGAACTTCTGCTCTTAAGCACTCTGTGTGGTAAACCTGTGGCAGAGGTTCTTGCGGCAGCCAGGCTAGCACAGCTGCTAGATAATCCCTCCTACATCTTGCACTCAGCTCAGTCACAGACAATGTTGACACCTTTTCCTAGACTTTCTTTGTTAAGTACTACAGGACTCGGGCATATATTCTCATAAGAGAATAAGTAAAAGATATCTAATATGCCATGCTTGAGTTATATCAAAACTGCACCAACTTTTACACTTTTTTCTCTTCTGAGAACTGGATAATCCTCCATTCTACCACATTCCTGTGAAAAACATCAGTCAAATCCAGCTGCAGTGTCAGGCAAGTGGGCAGTAAAGTATTTGGCTTTTTCAGTAAGGGGCGCTTCGATCTGAAATTTCCAGACTAATATCATCCATCCTACTCCCTCGGACTGCATCTATACCAGGTTTACTGCACTGCACCAAATGAGTTAAGAGGTAAATACCAATCCAGTGAATTCCCATTCTTTTTCATACCTCTGGACATAAACTTACAGTGTCCAATGATTTTTTATGTGGCTTGTTTTCACATAGAATTATTCCTTACACACTGATACCTTTTATGCGTTATTCAGCACTAAATTTAAGAGTATTAGTACTTTGTCATAGACTGCAGGCTCTCTCTCAGCTGTTTTTAACTGCTGTCACTGAGAAAGATAAATTGTTAAAAGCAAGTCATTAAAGTACTAAGAAATATGAAAAGTACTAAGAAATGTGAAAAGAATTTTTACTGCTGATGAACAGTTAGAAATTTATATTTAGTATCCATTGTTTCATTCAGTAGTACTTGTTGGTAATTGGGTCCTTTATTTAATAGCTAAAAGCCCCAAAATATTTGAATCACTTAGGAAAAATGTTACTAAATAATCCAGTTACTGAAGATTGAACCTCTCAGATTAAACAATCCCTATTTCTATGGGAAAGAGTCCTTGTCCCTGGAGCCTCCAAAAAATTCTAGAGCCTCCTTGTGATAGGGATCCTGGAAGTGGCAGTGCAGAGACATTCCCATCAGCACACCAGAGAAGGGGGAGGGTAGGCAACTTTTTACCATCACAGCTCCAATGTACTCAAGCTCCCATGGAGAATGAGAGACCTGGAACAGCATGTTGGCTGTGAAACTCATATACTATGGGATCTCCTCACTCTCCTGCAGGATAATCTAGCCTGAATAATGGAGAAATTTCCATTTTTCTGATGGGGTGACACATCTTGGTCTGGCTTTTAATATTTTTATATGGTTCTTCAGGGAAATGACCTGCTCTGCAATAAGGGTTTGTTATTGCTAGTAATCCATTAGAGTTTCCACTGGAACATGTCAATAATTTCATGATTCATTAATAATTTTTGCAGAAAGATGATGAATAGTTTTACAGCTTTTAAGAAATTACATGACTGATTTTAAGATTTCTGTGTCTGAAGAATATGTGCAGTTCTGTCAGCCACAAACTGACAACTAGGCAGCAGAACTGCTTACAGACCTCAAAAATCTCCCCTCCCCTTCCTGTACACCAGTTACTCTTTATCACTACATTAAGCCACCTGAAGTGTATGGTGCTTTCTTTTCCTCATGCAGGACTACTTTTTACCTCTGCCACCTTGCCACCTGCATGAAGATCCAGGTTTATTCTTCCCCATCTGCACTGGTACTTGCAAAGAGCTCAGGGTAGAGAATGGGTGACTGATTTAGGGTTTCTATAACAATTGGCACATAAAACCATTCAAGTCCGTCACAGCTCTCAAAAGCTTAAAAATAAATCATGAAGTATAAAACCCAGATACATATTGCCAAGGAGACTGGAAGAGACACAAGACGTGTCTCTTGCATGAGATGACTAAAGCTATGGGGGACAGCACACAGTCTCATCAGTACAAACACAGCAGACATTAAACTATCATGCAGGTGAAATAAAATGGCACATAAAAGCCATTTGTAAGTTCAGCAGCTTTATGGCATGGTTCCTCTGAGTCCTTGAATAACCAACAAGAAAGATCAAGGTCCAGCTAAGACTAAGAATCATCAGTGATCAAGAGAAGGAGTCTGAATACAGCAAAAATTCTTTTAAGAATGTGTGATACTAAACGTCAAATTGTGAAATATATTAAAATGAAGGGACAGAGGGTCATAATAAGGCTTAATTGACTCTTCCTTGCTTACATCCCCAGCTGGAGTATTGTGTCTACAACTGGAGTCCACAGCACAAGAAAGATGTGGACCTGTTAGAGCAGGTCCAGAGAAGGCCACAAAGATATTCACAGAAACGGAGAACCTCTCCTACAAAGACAGACTGAGACAGCTGGGATTGTTCAGCCTAGAGATAAGGCTCTGAGGAGACTTCCTTTTGGCTTGACAGTACTTAATAGGAGTACCTTATTGAAAAAGAGGGAGAGCAACTTTTTATGCAGGTAGACAGTGTTAGGACAAAGGGGAATGAATGGTTTGAAACTAAAAGAGCAGAGGTTTAGCTGAGATGTTAGGAGGAAATTTTTTAGTCAGAGAGCAGTGAAACACTGGAACAGGTAGCCCTCCATCCTTGGAAGTGTTCAAGGTCAGGTTGGATGGGGCTCTGAGTATCCTGGTCTAGTGAGTAGCATCCCTCACTATGGCAGGAGGATTTGAACTAGATAATCTCTAAGGTCCCTTCCAACCCAAACCATTCTAGGATTCTATGAAATCATGCCTGGATTTGTACTTCCTACTTCCAACATCAAGTTGCTCAGAATTCATGTAGCAAAATGAAACTCATTACTGAAGTTCAAAACCCAAAATCCTTTAAAATGAACTGCTTCTCTCATACATCCAAGAGTATTAGGATGTCAAGTGCATTAATTTCCAATAATTCCAATATACGTGGTTATATGATTGACCTTTTTCCTGTAAAATGAGCCCCTGATGACAGCATGACTCCAAGTCTCTGACATATTTGGTGCAAAAATCCCACTCAAGTGCCTAAATATAAGGGTTACCATGTTTTTGTGCACAGATACCTCAAAAATCTTTTAATGATAGCAGTCATTCAAAGAATTGCAACAAAGACACTGTAGCAGGTGTTTCAGTCATCCAAAATCTGGTCTTTGGCACTACTGATCTAGTCATCTTTGAGCAAGCCTCAGCCAGAGCTGTGTACTGTGCTCTACCGTCTCAGGTTGTGTGCTCACTGCACAGCAGCAGTGCGTGCCAATATGTGTGCCAAGGACGCCCACTGCTGGCTTGTTGACTTAGACATTTTTAAGGCTCTCATGAGTGCTTTTGACTGGTTTAAAGACATGTAGATAATAAGGTGCTAGCAAACACTTTTCATTCTGAGCAAGAAAGTCAGTCCACATTACTTAAAGGCAGCAACAAGAAAACGATGCTAAACAGAAAAGCATATCTAAAAAGCCAAAACTTAAACAATGGAAAATTTTACACCAAGATAAACACAAAACTTGGTGAAAAAAGTAGTCCAGTAGAGAGTAAAAGTGCAAAAGGACCATGAGTGTAGAGTACTAGGAAAAGAAGAGAAGGATGGAGAAAGAAGATGAAACAGAGAGGAATGTCGTTGTCGCTAATACAGAAATCAAGGCAGCATGTAAACAGTCAGCTTACGTGACAGATAAGACATCTAGCAAACAAATAGCGTCATCCTATTGCTTCTGAGCAGTAGGATGTGTGTGGGGAAGAGTGAAAACTACAAAAGCAAAATTAGCATTCAATGTGTTTCCCCCAAAAGATTGATGCTATAATTTCCTCTAAGAATAAAATACATTAGTGCAAATTTGTCTGGTATGGAATTTTCCTTGGGCAGCCCATCCAGAAAAGAATAGATGGTCAAAGACAGTAAGCTACTGCTTTACTTCCCATTTTATAATTTGCACCAAAAAGAGCTTTATTACCTGCCTGTGAACAGTTGATGATGTTACTATGACAGTGATTTCCAGGGATGTTAATATTCATTTGCAAAATTTTCCCTACTGGACTGGAGCCAGGTTAAAAATATACACACACACATATATTTATCATATATTTATATTTATCTCAAGATAAATACAGTCTCTCAATTAGCCACCAACTCTTATTCCCTTCCTTTTAGCCTCAAACTCCTCTAAAGAGTGGTGGCATGAGAAAGAGAACACTTTGCATACTCTGTTGAGTGTGCTGGATTTACAAATGCCTAGTAGGATTTAAATGACTGTTTACTTATCTCTGATATTTAAGCACTGGTTAGTAAACTTCTGCTACTTAGATTTTCAATGTAGTATTGTAGTCACATTTGACTTTTAAACTCAAAAAAAAAGGATTAAGCAGCTAGAAATAGATGAGAAATCACATTATTACAGGGAGCGTGTTTTTGGAGGAAGCTTGTCATCCAACTAGTAATAACCTGGAAATGTTACAGGTGTGGAGAACAAACAATCCCTTGCCTTGCATGAAGTACTTCATATTCTGGAATTTTCAGTGATGAATAACAAGGTGTGTAGACTTTGTGGGTGCTGAAAATGCATGCAACATGAGAATCTGGGCAGCAGAGGATGAACACAAAGGACAGTCGAGGATGCAAGGCTGTACATAAATGAGTTGACATTG